>JANQDE010000641.1:16262-26780 GCA_037157785.1 Cephalotes varians
AATCCGTTACACAGGTCGTTCGACAAACGCATGCGCAAGCGTAAACCAATTTAGTTCTTGTGAATTTCCATTTGAAGTTTCCTGCCGGATTTTAATCACCAAAGTTTCTTCTGATTTATCTTAAGCCTGCTGTTGTTATAGATATTCGTGCTGTTTGAATCTCAGAAGAATCAAATGTAAATATGTTTGTGCACTTACCAAAGAAATTCTGTTTGGTTTTGTGTAAAATTGAGCAATTTCACATTCTTCAAGATTTTATCGCAAAAATCGTTGTTTTTGACAGTTTTTAGAGGTTATGTCTAGAATTTTGTGGTCAAATCTCTTTTTAATGATAAATGTGGATTCCGTAGGTCAAAATACCTTAGATTACGGTACTTTTCATGTAAAGAAAATCCATTTTCTTCCTTTTTAAAGTTTTTATCACTAAAAAACGTCGTTTTTAACGGTTTTTTGAGGTTATCTTTAAAATTCTCTGCGAGACCCCCTTTTTTTATGACGGATTCGGATTCAGCGGCTCAAAATACATAAGAATATGTTGGTCTGCATCACCGGAACCGGACACTTTTTTTTTGTGGGCCTGTGTTATCGTTTGCAGACAAAGAGTCGTTACAAAAGATTTTAGATGAGTTGTTGGAAAAGAAAATTATTCGCCCGAGTAAGTCACCGTATGCCAGTCCAATAGTGCTAGTACGGAAGAAAACCGGTCTTAGGCTTTGCATCGATTTTCGTGAGTTGAATAAAATAATGATACGCGATAATTTCCCGACCGAACTCGTCGATGATAACATTGATCGTTTGCAAAATAAAAAATATTTCTCCGTGTTAGATTTGAAGGACGGATTCCATCACGTTAAGATGCACGAAGAGTCCATAAAGTTTACATTGTTTGTGACACCGTTAGGACAATACGAGTATTTAATGCCTTTCGGATTGACGAACGCACCGCGTGCATTCCAACGTTTTATACATACCGTGTTCGAGACACTTATAAGAGAGCACAAGATACTATTGTATCTTGACGATATTTTGGTTGCTACGGAAAATCTAGATGAGCATCTAGCTATTTTATYCGAATTATTTGAGTTGGCTGGTAAAAGTCATTTACAGTTTCGAATAGACAAATGTCATTTTGCTCAAACCGAAATAAAATATCTGGGCTACTGCGTTAATGAGCATGGAATACGACCTAGCGACGAAAATATTGAAGCCGTGTTAAATTATCCGATTTCGAGAAGTACGAAGGAAGTATATGTTTCATTGGTCTTGCGAGTTACTTTCGTAGATTCATTCCTAAATTTTCGTTGTCGGCTAAATCATTGTATGATTTAATAAGAAAGAATACCATATTTGCTTTCGGTGTTGCGGAGTATAATGCGTTTGAGACATTGAAGCGTCATTTAGCGAGTAAGCCTGTATTAGCGATCTATTCATCTCATGCTGAAACCGAGCTACACTGCGATGCGAGCGCAAGTGGATTTGGTGGTATTTTATTACAAAAACAAAATGATGGAATGTGGAAACCTGTTTCTTTCTGGAGCCAGCGGACTACACCTACTGAAGCGAAATACCATAGTTTTGAGGTCGAGTGTCTCGCAGTAGTTTATGCATTAAAAAGATTTCACATATACCTCGCCGGGCAGAAGTTTAAAATCATTACAGATTGCGATAGTTTTCGTCTTACGCTTAGTAAAAAAGATGTCAATCCCCAGATATCCCGTTGGGCTCTATTTCTGCAAAATTACAATTACGAAATAGCACACCAGTCAGGAAAGCGAATGGCACACGTTGACGCGCTTAGTAGATGTCACAGCATATTAATACTCGAGGGTAGTACATTTGAACGAACTTTGTCTATCTGTCAAGACCGAGACGACGAAATACTTAAGATCCGCGGAAAATTTGAAAAAGGCAATGTAAAGCATTACGAATTACGCGATGGTCTTGTTTACCGAAAGGTATAAAAATAAAAAGTTATCATTTTATGTACCGCGGAACATGGAATCAAATATGATCAGAACGTGTCATGATGATATCGGACACGTCGGAATTGATAAGGTTGTCGGAAATGTTGTAAAAACCTATTGGTTTCCTAATATGCGCGAAAAGGTAAAAGAATATATTCAAAATTGCTTGCGATGCATTGAATTCTCACCGCCGAGTGGTAGAGCAGAAGGATTTTTACATAGTATTCCTTAAAAAAAAGTACCTTTTGCTACGAATCATATTGATCATTTCGGACCACTTGAGAAAACTGGAAAAGGATATCGACACTTGCTTATCATTGTCGACGCGTTTACAAAATTTATTCGGATTTATCCTTGCAAGTCTACTACAACAGATGAGTCGATAAAGTACTTGTGTGACTATTCGTGCGTATAGTAAACCGAAACGTTTAATCTCCGATAGAGGAACGAGTTTCAGCTCCTTATGAGTACACAATCATTCCAACTGCGCTATACTTTTTTCATTTACAACTGAAATTATTAAAAGTATATAGTTTATTAAAAAAAGATTTCTTTTATGTCATAACAATATATTAAATAAGGAAATAAAAATATACTTGATTTATTCTGAGTTTCAGTCTTAAATGACACAGGTGCCAATCTATGAGTTCGCAAAGTTCTCAAATAATTTGTATATTTGTCATATAATTTTCCCTTAGTATTTAATTTTTTATTAAATAACTTCTTGTAAGGAACATAATATGTTTCCTGAAAAAAGGCAAAGAATAATCGAACACAGCAATTAAGGCAATCAGTGTACAAAAAAATAAGAAAAAAAATAATAGTCATAAGAAATGTTTCATCGATTACAAATATTTTAAAACAACATATAAATTCAATGCAAAAATATGAAATAAAAATGAAAAAAATATTTTATCAACTAACTTTAACTTCTCCTGGAATACATTCTTATATTTGTTCAGCCAATTTGTTTAAACGTTGCTGCTGTATCCTAAAAATAAAAAATATTAACAAATATAACAATCAGGAATAGAGAAAAATTAATATACATATTATTATATTTTATGAACTTGCCTCATAAAAGAATGATTAGTTAGTTCATGTTTTATAATTGCTGCACAGAGCTTAACTCTTGCTGCATCTTTCTTTATCTCGTTTTTATTTTTTAAAATATTATACGCAGTTTTTGCATCCAGATCGTTGTCAATGATTTGAAGAATTTTCTAATCATACAAAGAATTAGAATTAAATTACTTGAAATAAACAAGAAATACATATATTAAATTATATTACACATATATTAGAGAATATTTTCAAATATGACAAATAATATAAAATAAAAGATGCATATTATACATTCTTAAAAATGGATTTCATTACTATGCAACTTTTGAAAATATATAATACATAACTTGTAACGATGCACCCCGAATGCATCGTTACTAACCTCCCCACATCGAGCATTGTAACTACTTGCGCCGAAAACCGCGCGGCCGTTTAACGGCTAAGACCGATTCGGGCCTGAACGCCGCAGGCTCGAAGCGCGCCGCGACGCCGCCATCGCCGCCGCCGCCGAGCGGGGAGGGAGGCCGGCTTAAGCGTGAGCCGGCTGCCGATTCGCTTCAGTCGGCCCACGAGCGGGTATAAAAGCGGGCCGACTCGTACTCTAGGGACCGCCGACCTGTCCTAGTGACCCAGCTCCTAGAGATCCGTCCGCAAGCGATTGAGTGTGCTCAAGCGCAGTCGAGGGTACTCGACAAACCTAAATACCGCATCCAGGGAAACGAGTGTTCTCGCTTTCCGCCGAGAGTACTCGGCNAATACCGCATCCAGGGAAACGAGTGTTCTCGCTTTCCGCCGAGAGTACTCGGCGTCGAGACAATTCCTGCCAAGGAAGACGGCCCAGCGTACCCTTTGCCTTGCGAGCTCACCTCCACATGCATCGTCGCAATCGCTCGCATCCGCTCCGAATCTCGGACACGACAAGGCCGAACAAAGGTAGACCGAACCTTCAAGCGATCGCCGCAAGGCCCGCGCCGCGCGAGCCAATCACACGCGCTGGTCGATGCACCGACGCCGCGCGCGCATCTAGCACGGCCCCGCGCACTGAAGACACCGCTTAACGCACGCGTTCCGGTTATCGCTCACCTTCGTGCACGAACGCTGTGCGTACACACGGCACACACACACATACACACACACACACACACACACACACACACACACACACACTACCCATTTGTACATACACGCATACACTACGCATCAACTTGTACATAACTCATTCTGAATAAATACTGTCATTAAAAATAATTTTTATTCCGTGTCTCTACTCTTCCGAGCCCGGCGTCCGGCGAGCCTTTCCGGCACTTCCGTCCCGAACCCGAATATCGCAGCGAGAGACGAACCGTTACAAACTGAAAAAAATATATATTTATATATTTTTTGTATATTATCTTTTATAAATTTTTTAAATCTATATATATGTATATATATATAACATATATACAAATTTATAATGAATATTATTATTAAATATAACTACAATAATTATTAATACAACAAGATCAATCCAAAAACTTGAAAAAAATTATTCTATTTTATTGTGTCTATTCTGTTGTCACATGTTTTTGAAATATATATTTATCACACTTACATTTACTATTTGTTGCTGGTTAGACTCTAATGTATTTGAAAGATTAAGCTGAACAGAGTCTTCTTTAATAATGATAATTTCTTCTTGCTGTTTTTCTTCTTTGCTGTTGGAAGAACGAACATTTTCAATATTCTCGCAAACAGTGTTTAGAGAATACTCGGATGAGTCAATTTTCGTAATGTTTGAAATAGTCACGTTTTTTTCAATGTTATTTTCAACGATGGATATGGTTTATGGAACAAAAGTGACTTAAGAAAAAATGTAAACAAGCAAAAAAAATTCTTATTATATTTTATCTCCCTGATAATAATATAAAAATATATGAGTTTTTGAACACATTGT
The DNA here is from genome assembly GCA_037157785.1 of Cephalotes varians. Classification (NCBI taxonomy): domain Eukaryota; kingdom Metazoa; phylum Arthropoda; class Insecta; order Hymenoptera; family Formicidae; genus Cephalotes; species Cephalotes varians. The sequence goes on from JANQDE010000641.1 coordinate 21,225, forward strand.
GTTATACATTTTTTGCAGTATAACAAATGTTTATTTCATTTAAATGCAAAATTACATGAATTAATTATAAATATAAAATAAAAAAAATTATGTAATRATTACATTAATRAAAAAGTAAAAATGTTAATACAGATCGTYCTTTCAATGCATAATAAACAAACATTTAAAATAATTTGATTTATATGCAAAYGAAATTGATTCTGTACTRCCTCATCAATACTATTTAGAAAAAAAGRCTTAATAAATTCTTTTTRTGCTTACCTCAAGYTCTGCAATCTTAAGAGCTTCAAGTTTTTTATTAAATTTTGCTCTAGGCCCTGCTTTAGGTAAAAGTTCTATTAAATCTTTTGCTTCTAGAGAAATAAGCGCTTCATAATCTATTTCTTGTGTTCTAAAAAGCAATACAAATTCACATGACATCGTAAATTAACCTTTTTATGCTTTTTTAAATATTAAATAATAAAAAATTTTATAATGAGGGTTGTTTCAATAAGATATTAATAAAAACTAATTTGCTAAACATTTGAAAATAATGCATTGAACTTAAGAATAAGGAAAATAATAAAGAAAGGTAAAGAATCTTTTTAGACTAATCTACAAGTCTAAAACATGCTTATAGAACGCATTCCATTTCATGCATGAGACGCATAATATTTCATTTATCCTTGTTGTTCATCCTTGTTGTTCAAATGTTAAATAAGGATAAATGATCATGCGGAATACATTCATAATCTATGTACTATGTTTCGACATTCACTGCCAGTACTGAAAATCTAGAATACAGTGAATATCGGAACGTAGCCCGACTATGGCACATGTAATTACCTTTAAAAATTTCGACATATTTGTCAAAATTCCATTCGCGAAGAAGAGAAGATGTTTTTTCATCAGCCATATCACATATCTTCTTTGGATTTTCTTTAATAGCACAAACACATTCACATAACGTCAGAGTTCAATCATATTGCCAAATAGTCTTCTTCTTCTTCTCCTTTAATATGGCGTCTCCTTCACCGAAGCTATTTAGCCATAAAACAAAGACGTAACAATCCCCAACTGAGTACCCGCGTGAGCAGGAGCCGCACGGGAGGGGAAAACAGTAGACAAACTCAAAATTACAATCAAAAAACTCAATAATATGGTATGCAATGCACAAGGCCCCTTCAAAAAATTTAGAATGATGTAATAATCGAACAGAGGCAMAACACGTTCGCTCCCGTCAGTTCGCTTCACGCGACTATTGCCAAATAGTGATCCGCTTCATGATCTACGCGTCGTGGTACAACATGCATGACACAAAACAAAACATGTGCGCCCGATTCGCTTGACTCGTAAAATAATAGAATTGCTGGGCAGTGATGCATTTTTATGCCCAGGCACGCTCGACAGCGCCGAGTGGCGCCGTCACATGGATAGCCAGAGCGCCTCTGTGTGTGTAAGTGGAAAAGGAAAATCCCGAGCGTGCCCGGGCACAAAAATGCATCACTGCTGCTAGGATGCGCTGAGGTTAAAGTTAACTAGAATTCTGGTTATCTTGCGTATATTTAAATAAATATATAACTAGAAGTTTTATAGATCCAACTGGAAAATATTAAACAAATTCTTATAGTAAAATCTATCAAACGTTCTAGTTATAAAATCCCGCGTCCTATTACAATAATCAGAAATTCTGTTTCGTTTCACCAAAAATCACTCAATCAAATACGTCTTGTTAAAATAATCATATCATTTTTCTTAGTGTGGACATATGCGACAGGTTGATAAAAAGCATGCAAACATCGGCGATTCACATACTGAAGCTTTTATTAAGTCACCACATTTCTCATCGAAGAGAATTTCACTTCTTCAATTCTTTTTTCAATCCAAACAGCTTCAGTCTCATATTCTGATGAATTTTATAGACACACACGGTGTGAGTACCACTTTTACCAGCTACAATACATTTAGGTGGTCTGAGTTTTTGAAATTTTGTAAGTCCTATTTTTGCCTCCGGAAACTTTTCCTCAAATTGTTCATGGAGATCTTTCATATTGAATAATAATAGTCTTTTCTGAATTCGAAATCTTAGGCCATTTTTGATGACAGAAATGCAATCCTTCATCCCAGGCATCATACGACTAATGTCATCAGAAAGATAAAAATCTAATACTTTCTCTCGTGTCGATTCAAGAAGCTTTTTCCCTTTCTTCTTCGGAGGTTCTGAAGCAAATCCTGATTTTACTGCCAAAGCCTTAGAGATACCATCCGACGTGAAATGTTAAACTCTCGGCGAATTCTTTTCTTACTTCAATCAGCAGGTAAAGTGGTTAGCACTCTAATTTTTCTACATCGAGTTTCTTCTTTTAAAAGAGCTTCTTTGATATTATTCACATACAACTGATCTTGATTTTCGAAATCATCTGTAACGGCAATATTTTCATCGATCAATTTATTCAGAGCTGTCTTTATGTTGTGTTTATCTTGTTTAATAAGTTGTGCTGAGCATTTTTTCTTTAGCGGTGGTTCACCGAGATTAATCAATATTTCATTAATTTTATTGATAGATCTATCCCTTGATTCACTACACTTAAACTCTGGATCAAACATTTCATTATCCTCAGTCTCAGAAAAGACTTCGGAATCGTCAACTGATTTCTGTTTACACTCATCTACACAAACATTTTCAGATTCTTTCTTTTTCAATTCTTTTTTCTCCAACGTGGAATTCAATTCGGTTTCAGTAAGCTTGTAAAATTGCTTTTTCACATGGTCTACACATGTACAATTGATAAATTTTTTGAACTTAGCATTCCGCTTATTCTGTATCAAAATCAGGTTCGACTGCACATGATTGTGCTTTGCTTTTCTTAAAGAGTTACAACATTCATTGATACGTCCCATTGTGAGTACTGAAAATAATTTCACTGGCATGAACCTCTTTTCGTAAAATCAATATCGCATAATTACAAAAAGGGAATCAGTACAATAAGAAAATGAGAATGCAAAATTCATTGCTATTGATTTGAGTTTTTTATAATTGTATCAGATATTCCTTTCGTGTAAAAAATTGATAAAGAAATGATTTCAATAACTTACGTATAACAAACTGTACAACTCTTCACATATAATTAGTAAACTTCGAAACTAAATAAATAATCACATCACTACGAATTACAGGTTTTTTTTAGCGAGAACTGATACGCTTCATGATTAAACAGACGAATGCGAGTGACGGCGTGAACCGCGGCAGCCGACGCTCTCTTTTTCTACCAATGTTTATTAAACAAACGACAGTCGGGGAGTCGAATTTTCTTTCAAATTCTCATAGTAGGATGTCCAAGGAATGTTTTGCGTCCGGAAACGAAAAAATCCGAGCATAAGAACATGTAAATATATGCAATTGTTTATTTAATTGTTATAAATAAATAAGAAAATAAATTTATTTATAAATATTGTTCGTTTCATATAAAAATATGAATTTTCATTAACTTCTCCTGAAATTTTCGTAACATTACATTTGAAAGAGACTAGGTAATCAATTTTTTAATTAAAAGTGATCTAAAAATTCAATAGCGTATATAAACAATAAAAATGAAAATTTAGAAGAAAATCCTTTGGGGAGATGTTCAGGATTGGTATCAACTCTCATTTGATCCATGTTTCACTTAATTCCACGACCTCGTGGAATTTTGGGTGCCCACTCGACGTGTTTTGTCTCTATATAACAAGTGTATTTCAACAATCAGGATCGATAGATCATGTGAGAGCGTGTTCGCCGGTCGAGTGCTGACAAAGTTACAGTTTCCGTTTCCGAAATTCGATCGCTTAAATTTTCTCTGAACGTGGCATGAAGTATCTCCCCGACTCAGCAATGCAGTGACCGACAATCTAATATAATCGGACCATAGATCCCGCGTACGTTATCACAATTTCTTACGACGCGAAGAACACAAAAACGAAGATCGAACCTCTCACAAATCAGGATGCGCAATTACATACAGTGCGTTAAAGAAGGAAATTTACAATAAATGGAAAGAGACGGCATGCGTTGATTCAGTTGTAGACGGGCGAGCTTGACTCTAATCCTCGAAACGGAATGCGCAAAAGATACCCCGCCGGGCGGACCACGCGACGCGAAATCTTATGTACGTTCATGATCTCGATATTACGGACTCTCAAAACTCGAAGGAAACGGCTTACGATCCACCCGGTAAATGGCGATCGGTGGCCGCACATAAATACGATCGCCTCACCGACCGGTGTCTTCGGACAGCCTGGCTCCTCATTGACGATCCCGATATTGATCCTCGATAATCCTGGCCCTCGACACTCTTGGCCCTCGGCACGCTCGGTACTTCTTTTCGGCTGGGATTCTCCCGTCCGGGTACTTCACGTTTCAATCGCCACAGCACGAGTGCCGACCGGTGTGTCTGCAGGAGACACGCAGGCATTGCCGCCCCCTCTAAGGGGATGTCGTATCATTCCCGTATTGGCCGAGCCCTTTCTAGCGCGTCGCTGACTAATAGCGCATTGCCGCAGTCCTCGCGTGTGATCCCGAGACGCGAAACTTAAGTCCTGTTAGAAGTGTCTTACGATGTTCAATGGGACCTCTTCCTGGTGCTCTTCGATCCATCATATGGCTATCACGGCCCTTCCGGATGAGATGACTTCGTTCCCCCGACGCCTCCTCTAAGCCGAGATTTCTTCTCGGGGTGTCCTCGACACTCTGTTTGCCTCTCGCGGCTCCTGCAAGAATACAGCAGCGGCAATCTCGGGCTCATATGAGAAATACTATAAATATAAAAAGGCTACGACCTGCGTACTCCCTCTCCCTCGGCGATCCGAGCCAGTAGCTCTCTGGTTGTGCTGCTCCTCTTCTTGGTTCGGTGGAGGCGACGCAAAATACACAGAGTGGTTGTTCGGGCCACTCGCTTAGATCTATTGCGCTTGGATAAATTAAATGATAGAAATGAAAATTATGAATATGATAGCGCTATGATCGGCAGCGCAATACGATCGCCCGTCCCGGTTCGGAAAAGCGGAGAATCTGGAGTGCCTCGTCGTTATTGCCGTGAATTCCATGTGACGGACGTTCCAAAAACGTCATGTCACAATTCCCCCTTCCCCGGAAAGGACCGAGGACATCTCGCTTATTGGCGAATGCAAGCAGCCAATGGTTCCCTCAACTAACTACCCGTCCGACCGTTCCCTGTATAAGCGTCTCTGATCCTAGGGATGGTTTCCAGTCTTTATGGGCCGTCGCCCTTATTATGGGGATCCACCGCGTCCGGCTTTTTCCCTTCACGATACTCCAAAAACGGCAAGCGGCAGTGACCTGGAGCACATGTCACGTTCATAGGCCGATCCCACCGTTACCCACGGTACTCCGGACAATTTGGCGAGCTACGTTCAACCCGAAGTGACCTGGCGGACCCGACCCGCGATACAACTCCTCCGCGGGCGCGTTTCGCATCCAAGGCCGAACCCACGCCTACGCGCGCTCCCCGAGACTCTACAAAACCACAAAAAAAAAAAATCTGGTCACCAATCCCCTCAGATCGCCCGCTCATCTTCCAC
>JANQDE010000641.1:26915-40895 GCA_037157785.1 Cephalotes varians
TACGAAAATACTCGTCCTGTCATGCCGAGTCCATCGCAGCTTGTCTCCACGCAGACACATACACCACTGACTCGAATCATCTTTAAACACAGACATGAACAATGCAAAAGGAAGGAAACGATAGGAGATAAAGAATGTAACACAAAGATTGGCCAGTTATGGAGATATTATTGCCCCTATCCGTTCATCTTGGTAAATGAATAAAAAAACAAGATAACAAAATAAACAAAAAAATAATAATAATAAACAAACAAGAAAAAAAACAAAATTTTGGGAAAGCTCGTTGGCTCTTTCTCCCCTTCGCTTTCTCGGTAGCGGCGCTCAATGGGATCCCTTCGGTCCCTGGCTCCCCTCTGGACGGCCCCAGATCTCTCCAGCTGGAGCTGCAGCGAGGGCACTCCCGGAGAGTTAACCCTTCCACCCCGCACCCATAGCAAAAGAGGGAGCGCGGTCTCGGACATCGGGAGTAACGGTGCCCCATCTGGCCGCAACTCCAGCAATCCTTCTTGAGCATCTCCGTGACGGCTCCTTTTCCGCGAAGGCGGCTCCTCCGTTGGGCCGGGTGGTCGAGCGTCACGGTCCTCCCCTGTCTCCGGCAATCCGGCCTCCAGGCCCCCTCGGCATTCGGCGATGGCGCACTGCGGCCTCTCCCGCGTCTGCTGGCTGGCCTCGGCATTCATCTCCGGGGTCGTATCCCGCGGTCCCTCCCGAGGGTTGGTAGTCAGGTGTCCGAGATCGTGAATACCTTTACAGGCCGTTGTATACCATTCAAAAAATAATACCGAAAATATTTTCTTGTCTAACTTTTCTTAGTGCTTTAGTTGTGGTAGTATAGTATCTTAATTATCGTAGTATAGTTATCTTATATCAGTTTCCCGTTATGATACATTACGTTATTATTATTACAAATAAATAAGCAAAGATGTAATTATTTGCATTTATATAACAAACCATTGAACTTCTTGTAACTTATTATAACTTCTTGTAACTTATTGTAACGAATTACAATTATTCAATTGTTTTATTTATCAATATACTACTTACATTGTGAAGATAATCGAGTTTTGGATTTGGCAATAAAAATGTGAGTAATAAGAATTTAAAAAATAAATAAATGTGAGTTATAAGAATAATAAATTATTGTGAGTAATAAATGCGAGTTATAAGAAGAGTAATAAATTAATAAAATAAGTAAATAAATAAAATAAATAATAAATAAATAAGTAATAAATAATAAATAATAATAAATAAATGAATAATAAATAATAATAAATAAATTATAAATAAATTATAAATAAATAATAAGTAATATATAAATAAATAAATAAGTAGTAATAAATGTGTAATAAGAATAATAAATTTATAACTGATAATGACTAAGTGAATTGTGTGAAAACATATCATAATTATTCCTATTAAATTGTTTCAATTAAACATTATTGAATTTTTTTACCTGTCTTCATTGATTGACATTTTTTTGTCATTTTCTATTGATTAACACATACGATCTGAAATTATCATTAATTGTATTAAGTTTTTACATTAATTCCAACCGTTTTTTTACTTGAAATATTTATTATTTTTATAACATATTTTTATAATATATTTGTTCAGGAAAATCATACTTATTGACGAGAGAATATTCTCGAAACTTTGATCGCTGGTTAAATGTCATATTTGAGCGAGCGAGCTGTTTGTTTCCCTTTTTCTGTATTTTCGACACGAACCGATTCGTGGAAATTGGCCGTTGTTGCTCGTACCTTGTTGCCGAAAGTCACCCGAGCTTCCCTCGTGGGGATGCGAGGGCAACGTTGCCGAGCGATCGCAGAAGACAATCATTGTACGATACACATCAGTCAGGAAAGCACGTAACGCGATTGTACTCGGTCCGACGTTAATCATTGCTAAATTAGAATAATCCGGTACACGCAGTTCGCCCTTTCATTTATAAGAAGAGTACCGACCGTGTCTTTATCCCGATTCCGAGCTGACACAAATAAAAACTTTAGTGTACGCGTGAACAATAATAAGAAGAATCGAAGGCGCGTGTAAATTAAATGGTCCTTCGAGCCGGATCAACGGAAAGCGGACATACAAATTGATACGAACGGCGGTCAACAAATCAAGTGTCGTGCGGTCAATCATCGCGCATCCATACGCGCTCTCACATGTATATGACGCTGCCCAGCTCATTGCTCGGCGTCTCTGCAATTGCTGTGCTCATCAGCACACTATTTCGGACTGTCTCCTGCGTAATCTGCAGTATCACGCATTCAAGTGCCGATCACGCATCCTGTGTCGTGAACTGGTAATATCTTCTCGTGCACATCAACACCTGAGTACGACGACCGTCGTCACATACCTTGCTTGAGAACACTCAGTGTTTAGTGCCGATTTGTGTCTTGCCTCTCCCGCTCATGTCGGAAGATCTGCGAGATCTAATAATCGAGCAATCTGCTACGATTGCCTCGATGAAACGAGTGCTTGTCAATTTCAAGAAATTAGGCAAAGCGAACGTTACTTCGTACAAGGCGAAGAACCGATTGGATCATCTCGAGACGTTGTGGAGCGAATGTCGGCGCTTGAACGTCCGGCTGCTTCAAGTCGCCACCCACGACGAGTAACAATCCGTCAACTACTTTACTGCGGAGGAATTCTATGCCGCTGAAGACGTCTACAATGAAGCTGCAGATTATCTCGCGGAGATCATTGGTAAACTTTCACATGGCGATGTGAATCCAGCATCATCGGTAAGCGACGTGTCACTAAGAGATTCCTGTGCCGTTACGCTGCAGTTACCTCGCATCTCGTTGCCGAAATTTTCCGGTAATTTTGCCGAAAGGGAGAACTTTCGAGGAATATTCGAATCGTTAGTAGATTCTAAAATGTCGTTGTCAAACTCGCAAAAACTTCATTATCTAAAAGCCAGTGTCACGGGAGAAGCCGCTTTATTAATAAATCATATCCAGATTGCAGACACGAATTACGACACTGCGTGGAAATTGCTTAACGAAGAATATGATAATCAGCGCGCTATTATTCACGCTCATATTCATAATTTCGCGGAATTGCCGATAATGAAAACGGAAACAGCTGCCGAGTTAAAAAATCTACGTGATACCGTTGCCACTTCTCTCGCAGCTTTAACTAACTTGGAAAGGTTGATAAATGGGACGATTTATTAGTTTACATAATCTCTCAAAAGTTTAGTCCACGCACTCGTAACGAATGGAATCTGCAACAAGGAAAATCTAGTGCGTATCCGACTTATACAGAAATTCGCGAATTTATGACGTTGCGTATTCGCGGTCTTACCGATCATATGAAATTGAGTCTCGACGCTTCTTCTAATAAAAATAAAGGTTCTAATCGCGCTAATTCAAAGGTCGCCTTAGTTAATAATGTAAATGCTGATAAATGTTTAAATTGCTCCGGCAATTATCGCTTAGCACAGTGCGACGATTTTAAAAATAAATCCGTCAAACAGAGAACGCACTTTCTCAAATCCCATAAATGTTGTTTCAATTGTTTAAAAGTCGGACACTTCCCTAATTGTGCAAGTAAAAATCGGTGTAGTTATTGTAAACGAGCGCATCATACGCTCATACATCGTAACGCTAACTCGCTCGTGAAGAGTTCTAGCAAAAATTCTATCGCTGAAAATAAGTGTAATAATTCTCAGCCGAGCATTTCTGCCGCTGAAACAAAGAAAGAAGCCGCTGTCGCTTCTGTTCAGACGATTCATATGCCGATTAAAAAATCACCAAACGTGCTTTTAGCCACTGCGTGGGTTATTCTTCGTACAAACGAGGGACGTAAATTTAAGGTGCGTGCGTTATTAGATCAAGGCTCCGCCGTTAGTTTCATATCTGAATCGTTGTGTCAATCAATGCGCACAAAACGATATCGCGCGAGCCTTCAAGTACATTGCTTCGGTGAAAGATACGGTGGCGTAGCGAAATCTCAAGTGCCGCTTACACTCGAGCCTTGTCACATACAAGGTCCTTCGTTTCCATTGACAGCATTCGTCTATCAAAAAATTACTTCATACGCGGGCTCAAGATTCAGATCAGCAGATTCTTGGCCTCATTTAAATGAACTATCCCTCGCGGACCCCGATCCCTTTAGTACTCATCCGATTCATTTACTGATCGGAGCAGATTTGTATGGAACACTAATGCTCAATGAAATAAAGCAAGGTCCGATCGGCACTCCGACGGCCCAACGCACAGCATTAGGATGGATTATATCCGGTCCTACCGGATCTGTCGACTTCGTGACTGAATCTGTTCACTCGTTGAATTGCACGTTAAATCAATTGACTCCTTGCTTCAAAAATTTTGGGAGATCGAGGAAATTCATTCCGAACCGCAGTTATCGGAAGACGATCAACGATGCGAGCAGCATTTTGTTGACACACATAAACAAGCCGCTGACGGCCGATATATTGTACGTCTACCGTTCAAAACCGGGCCTTCAATTGATATTGGCTCTTTCCGGGAAATTGCCGCGTTATTATATTCAAAATTAGAAAGACGTTTTAGAATCAAAGCGGATCTCGCGCAGCGATATCACGATTTTCTTTACGAGTACGAAAAGATGGGGCATATGGAAGCCGTCGCCGATAACATTCCGACGCGCTTTCCTCCCGTGTATATTCCGCATCATCTCGTAATACGCGAGTCAAGCAGTACGACTAAACTTCGCGTAGTATTTAATGCATCATGCAAAACTAGTAACGGTTCTACTTTAAATGATCATCTAATGACTGGACCAAAATTGCAACGTGATTTATCTGCCATTTTATTGCGATGGAGACAATTTCGATATATACTGCCGATATAGAAAAAATGTTCAGACAAATACGCGTTCATCCAGACGATGCCGATTTTACAAGAATACTTTGGCGACCTCGCGATGATCTACCGATTCAATCTTTTCGATTATCAACTGTCACCTACGGTACAGCTTCCGCACCGTACTTGGCTCTACGCGTTATTAATCAATTAGCGCTTGACGAAGGTCAATCTTTGCCGAAAGCTCGAGAAATTTTACAAAATTTTATTTACGTCGATGACGTTTTATACGGAGACGACGATGTTTCGTCTCTCCGCGAAAGTCGCGATCAACTTCGCGAGTTAATGTCTCGCGGCGGATTTCATTTACGCAAATGGGCCGCCAATTCGACTGAATTATTGCACGATATTCCGACCGGAGAACATGAATTGGCCATAGAACGCTCTCTTAGCAAAGACGATACTTAAAGTACTCGGCCTGACTTGGAGGCCACAAGAAGATGCATTTCGTTTTCAAATTACGTCACCTTCCGTTGATTTGAATACAAAACGATTAATTTTATCGTTTATCGCTAAATTTTTCGATCCGCTGGGATGGGTATCTCCTGTAATAATTGTTTCTAAAATAATGATACAAGAGTTGTGGCTCAAAAAATATGATTGGGACACTCCGCTTGCTGCCGACTTATTAGATCCGTGGTTAAAATATTGTACCGAGCTCTCAAACTTAAAAGAAATTCGCGTTCCGCGATGGACTGGAATGCACAAAGAAAATTTAGCTGTCGAATTACATGGGTTTGCTGACGCGTCCACACGTGCATATGCTGCCGTTATCTATTTAAGAATGCTTCATTCACTCAATGAATTTTCAGTCGTGTTATTAACTGCTAAATCAAAAGTCGCACCTATTAAAATGATTAGCGTGCCGCGACTCGAATTAAACGCAATAGTATTATTAACTAGATTACTCGAATTTGTACAGAATTCGTTAGATTTAAGACGCACTCCTACGTATGGATGGACGGACTCCTCGATTGCGTTGGCATGGCTTCGAAGTTATCCGTCGAAGTGGAATACGTATGTCGCAAATCGTGTATCGGAAGTGCAGATTAGACTCCCGTCAGTTAAATGGAATCACGTTCAGTCGAAAGAGAATCCTGCCGATTGTGCCTCACGAGGCTTGTTGCCCGCGGAATTTATTAATCACTCTCTTTGGTGGTCAGGTCCAGCTTGGCTGCGACAACCTTCTCCCGCGTGGCCGATTCATAACAATCTTAAAGATCAATTTGAATTTAATTATGAAATGATTGATTCTAAATTACAAGATTCTAAAGCTCATACTCATGTATCAGATATCTCAGAATGGGAATTGCCGAATAAGGTCTCAACTTGGACTAAATTAATTCGAATTACCGCCTTTGTCAAACGTTTTATTAGTGGTTCCAAATACCGCACGTCTAGATCGGAAGATAAATCGGCGAGTCTCTCTGCCGCCGAGCTTAAAGAGGCTTCGTTATTTTGGCTCCGTTACGTACAACAAAACAATTTTCAAAATGAAATTAAAGCTTTAAAAGTTAATCGCTCAGTGTCAAATTCCAGTTGTTTAGCATCTTTATCTCCCTTTCTCGGGGAAGACAAACTGATTCGCCTGGGCGGGCGGATTGAAAATTCGCCGCTTTCCTTTAAAGAACGGCATCCGATCATTTTACCGAAACATCGAATTTCGGATTTACTAATCGCTCGAGCGCACAAAGCCGCTCTGCACGGAGGCACTCAGTTAACGTTGAGAATTTTACGCCAAAATTACTGGATCATTGCAGCACGCTCCAGTCTAAAGTCTTATATACATGCTTGCGTTACTTGCGTACGCGAGCGCGCGCGTACATCTCAACAGTTGATGGGAAATCTTCCCAATCCACGAGTCACGCCTTCAGCGCCGTTCACTCATACGGGCGTTGATTACGCTGGACCGATGCATTATTCCGACTGTAGGCCGAGGCCAAAAATAAAAAAAATATTATGTAATAGTATTCGTCTGTTTCGCGACTAAAGCCGTGCACCTAGAGTATGCCAATGACTACGCGACTCCGGGTTCCTCGCAGCATTTAAGCGATTCACAAGTCGCCGTGGTCTCCCATCAGATCTATATAGCGACAATGGTACGAATTTTCAAGACGCAGATCGAGAGTTATCTGTTGCTTTTCAAAGGTTTATTGCCGATCCGAAAGTTAAGGACGCAATTGCCAATGACAATATAAACTGGCATTTTATCCCCCCTTCCGCTCCGCATTTTGGCGGTCTCTGGGAGGCGAGCGTGAAAAGTTTAAAATTTCACCTAAAACGAGTGATCGGATCTCGCACGCTGTCTCAAATAGAGTTCGCTACGCTTCTGTGTCAGATTGAGGCTTGCTTAAACTCGCGGCCTATTTCCGCGTTACACGACGATCCAGATAATTTTTCTGTTTTGACTCCAGGACATTTCTTAATTGGTCGTCCAATAATCAGTCCACCCGAGGAGTCTACTCTGGATATCGATACAAATCGGCTGTCTCGCTGGCAGCGAGCGCGTGAGATGCTCGAACAGATCTGGAGATCTTGGTCTACCGCTTTCCTGCATACACTGCAGCAAAGATATAAATGGCAGGAAACTCAGCCGGAATTAGCAGTTAACGAGTTAGTTTTGTTAAAAAATAACTTACTCCCCCCATCAAAATGGGAGCTAGCTCGCATAGTAGAAGTTCATCCGGGACAAGACAAACATGTTCGAGTTGTCACTTTACGTACTGCCAAGACGACATTAAAGCGACCAATATCTCGGATCTGTCGACTGCCGATATCAAGTGACGCTGACTCTTAGATTCTTCACGATCGGGTAAATTTATTACTGATTACCGCCGAAATCTTTAAAGATTGTAACGAGTTTGTGTATACGCGTACTCATTGTAACCGTAACTAATCCTTTCAGTGAAGACCTTTCGATTCATTTATTGCGAATTGTTATTTTCTACTTGCGATCTAGTCTAATTAATTGCGAATTATTGTATCTTTATTCTTCTGTTATTACGTCTTTAGTTCCATCTGTACTATATTGTTATCGCCGAATTGTCGGACCGACTGCCTACTGTAATTATAGTTGTACTTCGGCGGTTGTTTCGTAACCTTCCTGGTATACGAGGCGGGCGGAATGTTCAGGAAAATCATACTTATTGACGAGAGAATATTCTCGAAACTTTGATCGCTGGTTAAATGCCATATTTGAGCGAGCGAGCTGTTTGTTTCCCTTTTTCTGTATTTTCGACGCGAACCGATTCGTGGAAATTGGCCGTTGTTGCTCGTATCTTGTTGCCGAAAGTCACCCGAGCTTCCCTCGTGGGGATGCGAGGGCAACGGTTGCCGAGCGATCGCAGAAGACAATCATTGTACGACACACATCAGTCAGGAAAGCACGTAACGCGATTGTACTCGGTCCGACGTTAATCATTGCTAAATTAAAATAATCCGGTACACGCAGTTCGCCCTTTCATTTATAAGAAGAGTACCGACCGTGTCTTTATCCCGATTCCGAGCTGGCACAAATAAAAACTTTAGTGTACGCGTGAACAATAATAAGAAGAATCGAAGGCGCGTGTACAATATTACAATCGGACAGCAATCAAGGTAATTGCTATGACATCTATTACGTCATATCTATTTTTATAAATATACATATGTGTAAAAAAATATTTCTAAGAATATTCTCTCTCTAATAAGAAGAAGAATATACAGATGAATCAGATTGGCTTGAATCAGACTGCTTCGCCCAATATATTGCCAGTATCTAAGACGATTGTAAAGTTTGTATTATTTGTAAAGTATATACTATTTTGTAAAGTATATACTATTGTGAGCATCACATCTGGATTTAATTTGGCAAACGTTTTTATAACGCGCCTTGGAAACACTTGTGCGCATACGCGGTCTATGTAAATCATAAATGCAAACATAGTTTGCAAACGCAGATGCGGCAGCCAGTCAAAAGCGTTAGTGATAATTATCGACGTTTATGATTGGCTGTTGCGTCTGCGTTTGCGAAATGCATTTTGCATTTATGACTTATGTAAACCCGTCATAACGCACGGCAATGCGTGCATGAAAACCAAAGCTTATCGTCAGCTGTCAAATTCTATCAAACTCTCTGCGAAATTCACGACGTCGACAAACATAATAAAGAGATATAAAAGAGAAGTGTAAGGAGAAATATAAGAAAATATAGTAAAACGTGATTACTGCCGGTGTTAACGGGATGTGTGTGAATATAAATAAAAAAATGATACATATTTCCCTTTGTCCCTACAAGTCTGTTCCAAATAACTTTTGACTAACCTTGATGTTAACCTTGATTTTTGATGATTTTGATGATTAAAAAGTTTATTAAATCAAATAAAGTTGAGATAAAAATTTTGTTTAAGTAGTGTTTAGGCGAGGGAATAAATTAAATTTTATTGTAAATTGTGAAGTACACACGTAGACGGAAGATTCCGCCTTTTTTACGGGGGATTGTATGCGAAAGATATAATCTAATCTAAACCCACAATTTTAGTTCTGATTGATTATGTTAATATTGATCACGTTCCAATTGACTAATCCGATAGCCAAGCCTGCAGAAATAGKCTTTGCATGTTACCAATTTTTGATTGAGAGRTAATAAATTTTAYAYAGAACTTGTAATATCTGACWATGTTGATAAATTGCAGTCAAAATTATGATAAAATCTGCTGATATATTATGCGAGCAGATTGGCGGCAGAAACCGAGCAGAATATATAGCTCTTGCTTGATTTCTGCTGCAATCTATCGTCAGATTTTATTTATCATCATTGCCCGCATGCACAGATCTTATTCAGTTTCCTGCACCCAATCGGACTCCATTCGTCAGCATRTTGTGCTCAGTACATTATRTCAGTCAATATACAGTCAAYATACAATCCCTGTRTCATCTTATATCGACAAACAGGTAATGTTTACATGACACTGTCACAATATTCGAAATTTTAGCGTGTTAGCACGTGTACACACTCCCCTTGCACATTTCTTCCTGTACATTTTGCGTGCTGAAATTTTAATTGCACGCTGTGACAGCATCATGTAAATATTCGATGTGTATTAGGGATGTGCGGAAGARCATAAAGTATCGATATTTTGTATCAAAACGAATCAAAATGTATAATGTCGATACACCGATATATTGATTAGAAATGTAACGATATTTGAAAATATTGCAACTTTTGACATGTTCTTTTAATATTACAGTGCCATCCTATAAGCATAAATGTTGCGTAATGGCTCCAGTAGATCAGGATGATTAATATCGCACACAATGTGCATTGAGATCAGTTTTACAATAGCATCTTAAATCATAAGCTGCAAAAAAAATGACCAATCATAATCAATTCTCTTCTCATTCGACTGTGATTGGTCAATTTCTCATGGCTTAAGGTTTACTATATCTATTGTTGATAAAAGTTGACTATAGTTCATGTTACGTATACTGTATCAAAATGCACGCATATGCGTTTTACGAAATCTAGCCATAATAGATGCTTTCCATCTTTTTGACACAAGTCGACAGTAATCTTATTAGGGAGTTTTTGTAATACTGTCTTTCCTCACATAGCATTGTAATATTGCCTGAATATTGCCACAGTGCTGCCATGCAATATAGAAATATTGCTAGAGTATTGTGACATATTGCAGCAACATTGCAACAATATATGGGTGTCCGCTTTTTGTAATATTTTATTTTCATATTGTCACAATATGTCTCAGAGCAAAGTGTCTGAGTTCAAGTCCATGACTTAAAATACTTCAAACTCGGTTCTCAAAGTTTTATGCATCAGGTATTTTGATACGTTTTATTCGCTCTATGTAAATATACAGACTGGCCTGATTTTTGTTAATGATTATTTAAATTAAATAAATTATATTTGGATGACAATTATAGCTTATGTTTTTTTGTTAGTTGAAAATTGTGATTTTAAACGACAAAAAGGCACAAACAATATGTTTAATATTTTGTATGGCATTATTTATAAAAAGATATGTATTTAAATTTTTTATTTTGTCAAAAATGTCTTCTAGTGGAAAATTATTTGAAAATCTTTAACAATTGCACTAGAACAAAATCAAACTGGAATCATTATAATTGTGACCCTCTGTCTATGGGTATATGATGTGTGAGTATAAAAATATGAAATCGATATTATAAAATGCACATCTTTTAAATTCGAATATATTTTAAATTTATATTCTAAATATTAGTACAYCTCTACACTAAGATAAATAAATAATCATGCGCATGACTCTGTTAGTTCGTAGAATATATGCTATGCGTATGTACGAACCAGAAACATTGCTGCAGCAATATATTAGCAATATTGAACGTCTATACGAAAACAATATAGTACGGCAACATTGCAGTGATATTGAGACAATATTGCTTGGCAATCTGCAACATAGTAATATGATGGCAATGTTTTGGCAATATTCAATGCTATGTGAGTTAGATACAGTAAACGCTTAAGTCATGTTATCAAATCGAAGATTCAGTCAATTTCATCTTTCGAATCAAAAGAGAAACTGATTGAGTCTTTCAATCCAATCACGTGACTTTAGCGTTTACCATAGCTGAAAGAAGGTATTGCAAAAACTCGCTATTTTTAGTATCAAAATTGGTTACGTGATCAAAATTGACAAATATTATGTATTAATTTTTATCACGTGACTTATTTTGATTCTAAAAATGAACGTCGAGCGTCAGCAAGAAATATCTTTGATGGAGCGGTTTGTATCGAATCAATTGATATCTGGTTCTGTAATCGATATATTACGATATCGAAGTTTGAAATATCGATGTAATATCGAATATCAAATAATCATTGTATCGATATTTTAAAATATCAATATGAATCGGAACATCCCTAATGTGTGCTTATCGATGATTTGACATGACACAGAGACATGCATATTGACTGCAAGATGAACTGGCACAATGTGCTAATATGTTTGGCTATCAACACAAGCTTTTTTTATAACAGTATTTTATCGGCATCATCAGACATTATAGATTCTGTGTGAAATGTGTTGCCTTTCTGCCATCAAAAATTGTTTTGCTCTGCTCTGTGCAAATTTGGCTATCTGGAGAGATTTGAGTTAAATTAGGTTATATTTTTCAGATATAGTCTCCGCTGTAGGAAAGAACGGAACTTTCCGCGCATACATGTATTTAAATATGCAAATATGCGAATAATATGATTTAGACTAAACAAAATTCAAATTATGGTATTAAACATATTTTTATATTATCATTTAATTTATTAATAATTTTATAATAAACAACAAGCGATGGAAAAAGTTAATGACCTTATGAAATCAACATCAAGGTTAGTTAGAAGTTATTTGGAGTGAATTTTATAACGCAAAAAAAATATTATAAAGCTTTTCTTGTATAATAATGTTATATCATATATTGTGAATTATAATTATATCTTTTGTTTATTGTAGATTTTAAACATAAGAGGARAGAATACGTTTTAAATGTTTACATTATACGTTAAACGAGAGAAACCTTTTAAACATATATCCATTTTGAGAAATCTGTTGTAAGTAACGTATTACTTCTATTAATGTTTTTTACCAAGTGATTCGATTATATTATGTTTTAAAATCTGAAATTGACAATAACTGTATAATTAGAAGACATAATAGTAGTGTGCAACATAATCTTGTAGAATGGCAATGAGTGTTAACTGTAAATTGAAGTCATAATTCATTCATACAATATTTTATTTAGAATATTATAAACATATTAAAAATATAATTTTTCTCTGCTTATATTAAAGTGTGTGTTAGGATTATTATTATATACATGTTTTTTAATATATTAATTTTTAATAACATAAAACAATCAAATATTAAAGTTAGAAAAATTAATTAATTAAATGTTTTTTTTATTAATGCGTATCACTTGGCATTATATAGAGTATCTGAGATTTATACTTTTGTTTTAAAATAAAAGGAAATGGTCAAAACATTTAAAAAAGAAGTTATCTGAACACAAATAATGATAAAATCAATTTTGTCATAAAATTCCATTAAAAAAAAAATGATAACTTCCATCTTATGATTTTGAAAATTAGTTTTTTCCAAAATTGATTTTACCATTATTTATCTTTCTTCAGACTATACAACTTTCGTTGAAACGAATTTTCAAAGATCATTTTCCTTCAGTTTTAAAACGACTATATCAATAGTCTCAGACACCCTGTATATGTAGTGTAAATATATTGTATACTGATAAATTTATTTTTCTTCTTTCTAATAAATCTATTTTTCTTTTGCAGATTAATTGATAAAAACGAATTAAAAAAACAATATATATATATATATATATATATCTATAAGTAGTATATGGGCAGCTATGGGGCGTCAAAACAAACCCCCTCCACGCGGCCACTGGCGCCAGAGGCGTGGCCTAGTCGGGGGAAATGAAGCGCTCTGATTGGTGGAGGGGGTAATTAGGTCATTAAATGGCGCGTTCTGATTGGCTGCCCCGTAGCTGCAAGGCGTTCTGATTGGCTGCCCCGTAGCTGCCAGGCGTTCTGATTGGTTGCCGTGTAGCTGTCGGTGGGGTAATTGATCAGGAGGGGTAGCAACATGGAGATGGTAAAAATGGCGGGGGTGGGTCCGACAAAATGGCGGGTAAGGGACCGGTGACAGGACCGAGTGTGGTATTTCGCTGGGAAGGGGTAAGAAAACATCGTGCCTGTCTCGACATGTTTTATGACTGTACCTTCACACGTGTTATTCGACTGTTTTAGAAATCGTTGGTCTGTTTTTGTTACTGAACTAGTGTACATTTTTTGAACTTAAATTAAAATTGTTATATATTTAAAGTTTAGTGAAGGCGAAATAGAAAGCTTTTAACGCAGCAACAAAAACAGGCTTCATTCGTTTTTATTCATTTGAAATGAATGTTCCAGAGAATCCACAAACGCTAAAAACAAATTTTGGTACAACAATTTTTATTTAAAGAGTAATAGTGTACAATAGCTAACCTTGAAATGCGAGAGAATAGATGATATTTCAGATGGGAAAGAGGATAAGAAATAAACGTGAGTTACAAAAAATAGAATTTATTGTCATAAATT
>JANQDE010000642.1:4059-26667 GCA_037157785.1 Cephalotes varians
GGCGCGCGCGAATCGGAACCGGCCGCGCCGCGTCAAAAGGAAAACGGAAAGGAGGAGATCGCGCAAGAATGGAAATAATTTACCTGAGTAACGGGCTACCGTTACAAGTCTAGATGATCTCGTGCTCTGCATATGCAGCTATGTTATTTTGTGTACGACAGCACACTCTTATTCTCGAAAAATATTGTATACAAGAATCTTATAATATATTATAAAATTTTGTATGCGATTGTAAGATTCTAATTTTTCTGTACTTCGTCTTTGTTATATTGTTCCGACTTGATTTTATCCGACGATGCAGTTCTGCCTGCAACACAGCCGTATTTTAGAGATTGTCCTCGGCAACTCCGACACGACTCACGACTGCTCCGAACGACACGTGGCGACCACGCACCGAGTGCTTGATCGGCACAATTGTTTCAATATTCGGGGAACGAATGAATTGACACACTTGAGTGGAGAACAACTGTATATATATATTTTTTTTCAATAAAGAACACAGGTTCACTAATAATATGTTTTACTAATAATAGCGGCACTTCTCTTTTTACGACTTGACTCTCAGGCTCTATGTTACTCTGCTTTCACCGACTGCCTTCCCAAGTGAGAGTGCGTACGCTCCAAATTGCCCGTTCCTCCGGAGCACGTACGAGCACGTGACTCTCGCCGATTGGCAAAATTCTACATATTCGTCAGGACGCGCGGCTACCGATACACCCGACAAGTGATGCCGCTGCGCCGCCGATTCCTTACAGCTCGGCCGTCCTGCTCTATACTTCATCCGCGAAGTTTGATTGTTCGGTGGTTTTACAACACAGCGTGTGATCATTTATCGCAGTACAGTGACTAGTACACAGTGTTTGATATCAGTGATCCTGGCGGAACATTTCCAGGTGAGTGTCATAAATCTTTCCTGTCAGTCTCACTCGTATTTCTTTGTTGCCAGCGTAGACAATTTCGCTTGACACAATGTTAATGGCAGCGCCTTTACGCTATGCCTTTAATACAAAATAACAGTAAATATACTATAAAATGTGAATAAACGGCAAGTATAATTCAAACTATAATAGAAAATATAAATTGTAATAGTGAATATAATTTGTAATGAGAACGCAGTAAATACTAAGTATATAGCACAATGAAAATATGGTAAGTTAAAAATGTATATCGTAAAATAAACGCAGAAAACAGTCGTATTAATACTAGCGTGTTAGAACTAAACGGCAGGTATGTCTTTAATCCACCTTTTTAATTTGTCCGCCGAAAGTATTGTGTCTAATGGACGTGACGAAATATTGAAACCTGTATGACATATCTATTGTTTTCTAGGACTTTGTAGATGTACGGTCCTTTGTAATACGGTTTTAGTTTAGCGTTTTCGCCAGGTACGGTCCGCATATTTCTAATCCAGACGTATTCGCCTTCTTTTTATAGTAATGGCTTATGAAATTTATTACCGCTGTAAATTTTATTATATTTTCTGATGATATCAGTCCACGCATTTGCTTCTCCACGAGTTTGGTTTCTACGAGCTTCTAAATCGGCATCTACATTTATAAGTAATTCGGTGAATTGTGCAAAACGGGCATCGTCGTGGCAGCGCTGATCAAAGCCGAACATCAGTTTCGCAGGAGTTGTCTTTATTGTTGAGTGGTAAGTATTATTTATTATGTATTGTAAATTTCCAATTTCTTTTCCCCATTCAGACGGAGACGATAATGATTTTATCATGGAACTTTTCAGGAATCTATTAATTCTTTCGACAATACCATTAGCGCTGCGACGGCGATGAGACGGTGTTCGACCGTAAATTTTTCTATAAATTCGGTAAATTCATTTGAAGTAAAGGCGGTACCTCTGTCTGTTACTATATTTGTTGGTTTACCGAACAACATGAATATTTTTTCTAAATGTTCTACGACTTCTTTTGTTGTTGTAGATCTTACCGCGCCCAACCAAGTGAAGCGAGTAAATGCGTCAACAATTACAAGTACGTGTTTATAACGGCCTGAAGTTTCCTGCGAAGGACCGAAATGATCGATACGGAGCACCTCCATCGGGCTCTTCGGCAATAGATAAAGAGACGTTTCTCTTTCGTTACGATTGACTGCTTCATTCGACATGACACAAGTCAAACAATTATTTATATATTCTTATATCTTCTTCCTCATTGATGGAAACCAGTAATTTTTTAAAATACCTTGACAGGTCTTTTCCACGCCGACACGAGCCATGTTGCGCACGCAATAAACTCGGAATCATCTGCTCAGGTACGCAAAACTTATAATCCTCACCTATTTTTCTATATACCAATCCATCTATCAATTTAAATTTATCATTATCCTCATATTCTAAATTGACACTGATTTGTTTAATTTTAGGATCGGTAAGCTGTCGGAATTCAAGTTTTCTTTCAAGCGGCAGTTCCTGTATATAACCAATGCTACGACTTAACGCGTCGACGTGTTGCATTTTGTTACTCGGACGGTGAGTTACTTTAAAGTGATAATTTTGTAACGCGAAAGTCCACCTCGCGATTCGTGGATTTAAATTGGTCTTTGTAACCGCGTGCACAAGTGCGTTACAATCGGTAACAATTGTAAAATAAATGCCATATAAATGCAAATGAAATCTCTCGACAGATCGCACGATAGCTAACATTTCTAACTCAAATGAGTGATAATTCTTTTCGGCTTGATTAGTCGATTTACTAAAGTAGGCAACAACGGCGAATAAATCGTTGGGCTGTCTTTACAACAGAACTCCGCCTAACCCCGAACTACACGTATCTGTGTGAAGCTCTGTCTCAGCCGACGGGTTATACAATGCCAAAATCGGATATGTAGTAAGTTCTTTTTTTAATTTATCAAATGACTCGATACAACTCTGATCGAAATTAAATTGTTTATTCTTTTTTAGCAGGTCTTGCAGCGGCTTGGCCTTCAGGGAAAAATCTCGTATAAATTTGCGGAAATAGCTATCCAGGCCCAGAAACCGTTGGACATCATGTGCGTTCGACGGCGTTTTGAAATTATCGATTGCCTCGGTATGCTTTGCGCTCAGAGTTATACTATTGTGTGAAATTATGTATCCGAGAAACTCTATTTTGGTTTTTAGGAATTGACTCTTGGTATAATTTATTCCAAATTTATATCTTTTCAGGGTTGTGAGCACTTCATCAATCAAGGTTAAATTTTCTTCGATGGATTCCGTCGGGATAAGTACATCATCCATGTATACGATCAATTTTTCTTGCCGAACTAATGGATTCAATATTTGCAATATCCGTTTTTGGAATTCGGCTGGGGCCTCGGAATAACCGAACGGTAAGTAGTTATACTCAAATTGGCCTTCGGCCGTGGCGAATGAAAAATATTTCGTACTGTCCGCATTGACTCTAATTTGGTGAAAACTATCTTTTAAATCAAGTAAGGTAAAGACAGATTTATTATATAATCTCGATATGCAGTCTTCAATATTCGGAAAAGGATATTTTTGTTTTAATATTCGGCTATTAAGAGGCCTCAGGTCGACACACATTCTAATCTGTTCGTTTTTCTTTTTAACAAGTACCACTCGGGAGCAATAAGGCGAGGTACTCGGCTTTATTATTCCTCGCTCTAAAAGATTATCGGTTATCGCCCTTAACTAAAGTCGCTCGACATGGGCAAAGCATCGCGGGGCGAACGCAAAGATAGAATCATCTTTTAGATGAACTTGAACGGTGTAATCATCTTCAATAGGTTCAATATTTTTATTTTCTATATCTAGAATTATCTGAGTTAAACGCTCTTTAATCTTATTATTAAAATCTATCGCATGATTATTTAGTATCTTTTCTATAGTTTCTGGTTCGTCATCCTCTATGCAAAGAGGTAGATTCGATAATAAGTTTTCCGACGGCTTAGATTTGTCATTCTCTTTATTTCGGTCCGGATAGCACAAGGTAATTCCTTGGTTTTTTATAAACTCTCGTCCCAGAATTAAATCACGATTAAAAGCCTTTTATTCCTTTATTACATATAAATCAACTTGTATCTTTCATTTTTCAGACCATCTATAATTAGCTGAACCGGCAGGGTGGCCTCCGTTTGGACACGAATCGATTGGACACGAGCCATTCACAGCGCTTGAACAGTGGAAAGCCTCTAGGCACTGGTCGCTGTGGTTGGTGATGTCCAATCGAGACGTGGTCAATCGAGATACTCCCGAACCGGCACGACACCAACGACATTCAACGGTATATTTTTTAAATTAACAAAAATTCTATTTGACGGTTCAAGATTTTTTACGTACGGCAATATAAATTTTTCATACACATTATATTTTACAAAAGAAACGGGGCTACCCGGATAATTGCTTTTAGCTCGCAGTCTTTATTGCAGATTTTTTCTACCTTGAGCGACGGTTCGGGTAATTGCACCTCGGTAACTCTCTCGTTCACTAACGCTACCTCTTCGGCTCCGACTTCCACCTCGGTGACCGGCGCCGTTGTCGACAGGCTTCTGGAATGGCTGCTGTGAAGATTTCCCTTTGCCTTCAGGGACGGGCAATCATATTGTCGGTCCCCTTTATTTTGTAATAGAAGCAAACCACATCATTTTTGCATTTTTTATGACTGTGTCCTTTTTTCCCGCAATTCCTGCAAGCGAAGTCTTTAGTTTTACTGACACCAGAGGGGCCAGAGGGTCTTCTTTCACCCGGCTCATTCAGGCTCTCTGTTACACCGCATTTTTTCTAAGAAACACTCGAGTGTATTGTCTGCAACAAGTAAGGCCGAGACCCTCACAGCACTGTTTGAAATGCCACTAATTAACAAATATATAGTATCTTTCATTGGTAAGTTGAGCTGATGTATAATCGCTAACTTCGCAATCGCGTACTCGTCGAAAGTTTCTTTTGACGGCATTCAATTTCTTGTCTCAGTTCTCTGTATCGCTTTGTAAAGTGGCACTTTTCTTTTTTATCATTTCAGCTCGAAGGCCGATCCACGACTCGATAGCAGCACCCGACTGAACCTCGTACCAGGTCTTAGCAAACTTGGTAAGTTTACTCGAGGCCGCTAGTAATGTGATGCCGTCCGACGCTGCGTGGACTCCGGCAATCTGATCGACGCGTTGTACCCAGGTATCGACACTTTCTTTGTCCGTTCCACCAAATTCTGGTATCTGTGTCGCCAACCATGACACAGAGTTGCCTGGAATATTATTTTCCAAATTTCTTACAGGCTGGGCTTCTCTAGACAGAGTCGGAGCAGAAGAGACTCTCGACTCCACTTCGGCGTTGAGCGACTGACTATTGATGGAAGTAACCAACGGCTGTGAGGCGACTTGGTTCGTCATTAGCTGCACCAGCTGGATGGATTGCTGCTGCTGACGCATTGCCTTCGTCACTTCGTTTAGAGTGGAACGAAATGTACTCGCCGTCAGCGGCTCTTTCTTTTCATTCGCCCCCTGCTCGGCACGGGGTTCACTCTGGGGATCAGACCACAATTCTTGTGGCTCTTGTCGCTCAATGTGCGACATTATTTTTTCTATTAAATCAAATTTATCATCTGAAACTGGTATTTTATATTTTTTTGCCTCAGCCTGTATCCTTTCCAATGTTGCTTCTTCTAAAGCGGCTCGACTCATCACGGAACGTGTGCGTGGCATTATACACTGTTGTTCGACAATAATAGCTTTGAGATCTCACCTTCACTCTCACACTGACAAGTGCACATCACTAAATTGCTAATTGCAGAAAAAACCGAAACAAACTAAAGAATTCAAATAAATATAGACTCATGACCGATATGTGAAAACACAACATTAATTAAAGCGTCAAACGGTCAAAGCTAGGTCTTCGTGCTGAAAATTTCTTATGTGAATTTGTATACATATCTCAAGTTCAACTGCGCGCCGAATAAATTTTCGGTCTTAAAACACAGTCTTAAGATGAACGAGGATAGTGAATCACACTATTAAATTGATAATCAATTTAATAACAACGATGCTAATAAGCATCTCAATCCCTTATTCCCCCCGAATATTGTAAAGAATTTGTTGCGAAAAATAACACCTCAGCCAGGGATCGAATCTGGAACCCCTCGACTCCGGGGAGCGTCTTACCTTCTCGAATATTGTAAAGAATTTGTTGCGAAAAATAACACCTCAGCCAGGGATCGAACCCTAAAGAATTCAATATCCATGAGTTGGATCAATCACAATTTCTTCGTCGTAATAATTTTTCAGCAGACGTACTGGTATTCGCAGTGGACTGCTCGAACGTGTGTTGATTTCTCTTAAACTTTCGTTTTTTCGAAGTTGATCTATGCATAGGATGATCATGAGAACCTTTTTGATTGGAATACCGAGGTTTTTCACTCATTTTTAGAGATATACTGCGATGTGCTCTATAGAACGGTTACAAGAAAACTAAATAAGTTCAAATATATACCTGCATGGAGCTGCTCCAAACACATGTGACCGGCAACAATGTACGAAAATTTCACAGATAAATACCTATATATACATACCTGGGTACGTGAAGGTCGAGAGTAGCCTCCCTAATACTATTAATATTTACGATGCCGACAGAGCCCGAATAATAACTCAGGTACGGCCCCTCAGCTTACACACGTTTCTAACTAATGAACAACTCTGCTCTTTAGAAGGCTGTAGTTCAAAAATTATTTGCGATCCGCCCTTAAAATTTTAGTATATTATTCTTGAAGGTATAGACTATCGAAAAAAAAAAAAAAAATCGATTTTTTGAAAGTGTCACATTAGTGGTGCCTCTTAAAAATATCTTTATTTCTACATTTCTTTATTTATTCATAATATTATTGAAATGTTAAATAAGAAACATGTTTTGATGCCACATAAAATGTGATGCCACAAAAACAATTAAAAGATAAAGAAACTATAAAAGTTTCTTCAGATAATAAAGTATTATAAAAGAAAATAAAATTAACTGGTATGAAATTATCGTTACAGTCAATATAAATAAATATAAATTAAATATAACATAACATTTAAATTAACAATTAAATATAACATAATAAGACTTAGCTGCAATAAGATACAAGCAAATTTAGTTCAAACTCTTTGATATTCTTAATAGGTAAAGTCTGTATCTATTGTTGCAACATTCATAAAATTTTGATGATCTTATCAAAATTCTTTCAGAATTGTTGCACATAAAATGTGAAAAATTGAAATTTTCTTAAAAACTTTACAACAAAATGTTAGAATTGATAACAAGATCAGATTTCTGATGAAAAAATGTTTTACAAAGAAATGTCGTAACAAACCCATACGATATAAAATTTGGCCGAATAAGAAGGATACATCCAAAGAAATCACTGTAAGTGTCTCCCCAGATAAGTTCTCAAGTGAAAGCTCGTTGAGCACTTTACGGAGAAACTGGTTCGTAAATTTAAGTTACATTGAAATTCCTATGGATGTGCAGAGACTTCAATTAGGAGATTGCTTTGCCTTCCATTGTCTGAACATAATAAGAACAATACCATCATCAAATTTATAAAAGTGGAAAAAAATATTTGGGATCTTAAACTCAATGATGAACTTAACACTTACATCAGAAATCTTTCCTTGCCAATCATTAACAAATTACTAGTAAATAATCAGTCTATAAATCATAATGACAGAACTCTGTTAACTTGGCTCAACTCCAGAGCTTTTATTAAACGACATTCGGAGATTTTAATCACAAGGGTGGATAAAGGTAACAACACTGTAGCTCTTAATAAAATTGAATATCTGACAAAGATGAATAACATTCTTTATGATGAAACTACTTATGAGATTATAAATCACGATCCATTAAAAAAGATTATCAAATTACTAACGTCAATTCTCGCAACGGAAACGAATGCAAAGATACGCACACTTATAGGAGGATCTATTATGATGATGGGAATTTATCTAGGGCCTACGGATTATCCAAAATCCACAAACCAAACTGCCCTCTAAGAATCATAGTTTCCTCGATTAACAGTCCCTTATTCTCATTCGCAATCTTCCTTAAAAATATTTTACATGAAAGTTTGGAGAAAAAGTAGGTCATGTCACAAATTCTCGCCACCTGGTTGAGGACTTGAATGGTTTTATCGTTGAATCGGATCACTCTATGGCCTCGTTGGATGTAACATTGTTGTTCATCAATGTTTCCTATCGACCTAGCCCTGGAGAGTATCTCGAGGAGATGGAATTCAATTTCTCTGAATACCTCAATTCCCGCGGAAGAATTCAAGGACGCTGTTAAATTCAAGGACGATGTGTTAGACTCAACATATTTTATGT
Source organism: Cephalotes varians (assembly GCA_037157785.1). Classification (NCBI taxonomy): domain Eukaryota; kingdom Metazoa; phylum Arthropoda; class Insecta; order Hymenoptera; family Formicidae; genus Cephalotes; species Cephalotes varians. The sequence continues at coordinate 12,366 of JANQDE010000642.1, forward strand.
TCAACAATGTTTGTTATAAACAAATTCATGGCACTCCTATGGGTTCCCCCTTATCTCCCATCATAGCAGACCTAGTGATGCAAGATTTGGACACTGCAACACTAAGAAGCCTCCCGTTCGAACTTCCCTTTTACTACCGGTACGTAGACGATATCATTCTGATGGCTCCGTCAAAATCTTTGAACTTGATGTTACGTTCAATTCACAACATGATAGATTACAGTTCATCATGGAAATAGAAACAAACAAAAAATCTCGTTCCTGGATGTCATACTCATCAATGCTGAAAGCAAATTAATGTTCGATCTTTATCGCAAACCATCCTGCCCAGAAAGATATTTGAACTATCATTCACACCACCCGATAAATCACAAAAAAAGGTGTTATTTTTGGCTTGACCGACAAGATTATAACTCTATCTCATCCATAATTTCACGAAAAGAACTTCAAAGAAATCATTCTTGTTGTTGGACAAAGGATATCCATTAGAATTCATTTTTTCTAATATGCAGAATAGAATAAAAAAATTCTCACTCAAGAGATTAACATAATTCCTCGCCTCCTCATATTTTAACTGATAGCAAAAAATATTTTACCGTGCCCTACGTTAAGCATACTTCCGATTCCTTTAAATCTATTTCAAAAAAATTTAGTTTACCGATCGCCTTTACCATACTGAACACATTGAGTACATTCATAAAAACAGGGAAGGATAGACTTGAAGGGCTGTCCTCCTATGATGTGGTATATAAAATCAATTGTAAAGATTGTGATGCGTCGTATGTCGGTCAGACAAAAAGACATCTGATGACTAGAGTCAAGGAACACACGAACGACATAAATAAAAAAAGCGGGGCTCTCTCTGTCATCTCGATACACCGATCTCGATAAAAAAGAACCATGAATTTGACTGGAATGATGTGGGCATTCTTGATCATGAACCCTCTTGGTTTAAAAGAACTGTCACTGAAATGATTCATCAAGAAACATCAAGAAACAACTGGCTGGTTTGAATAAGCAAAGCGATATAGACATGCTGTTAGAAGCGTACAGTCCAACAATTTACTCCCTTAAATCCAAGTAATTACAATTTTCTTGCTACATCCCTAAAAATTTTGGTCCAATCACCTGTCGTCGCGCTTCCCCTTCCTTCCTTGCCCCTTCCTGTAATCGTCAAGTGCCTATATTCATCACAGTTTATCCACAGAACTCGATCAACTCTGTCACTTTAATACGTAAAAATTTCAATGTCCATAACTACATCTTATCAAAGAAGAATCTTGTAAGTGTACAATGAAAAAAGAACATTCCATGATTACTTTTAAAGATCTAATAATCATATAATATTTTGAACGCGAATCGTAGGCTTGTGTATACAGAACACATAAACAAAAGATGGAGCTCGACCAACGTATCCGAGATATAACTATGTGCATCAAAAAATTTATACATTGGTTCACAACTGTGTTAAAGTTCCTGGCTGCTCAAGAAGATCGGCCTGAAATGGAAAGACACTCGCCACTCTTCCTGTCACGATGCGGCGACTAAAGATAGGTTTTAAATTGTTATAATCGACGAGTTTTAAATTTATTTATATATTTCTTTTTTAAAATTGTAACGCAACTCCAACTACGCACAGGATGACCATATACAAGGTCGAAACGTTTGCGAGCGATTCTATTATTGTTTATTAAATTGTTGTGCCTCTGTGGGAGGCACAGGATTTCTTTTGGGGGTTCTGGCCGAATTAAAGGTTGGAACCCAAAGATCAGAGGATCATCGTAGTTTTACTTGTTTCCTTAGTTTATTTTAATAAAATTATATTACAACATAACAGTGATTATTCTTGCTTCACGTAACTCGATTTCACTCGCACTTCACCGGCCCGTCGCGGCAATGGTCTACGCGTAGCGATATCGAGCGTCTCGGATTTCGGAGATAGCGTATAACAGCGGAGATAGTCACTCGCGTGCTCGCGTACTTGTGCGAAACTTAGCGACGGCCTTATGTGACGCGAATATTTCTGATTTTGGGCTGCCCGCCTCGCGTTGGCGGTTTTTCCTTTTAACCCTGTATTTTGAGTGATTGATCGACTCGGGCGGTCATCGTCCCGGTGCTGATTAAGGAAATCGGAGGTTATTGCAAAGATGTCAGTTCAAAGTCCAAGTGCAAGTGAAGACTTTATAATTGAAGTTTTAGCTTGCACTTTCGTAATCGCCTTCGTAAGGATCGTCTTAAAAAAATCTTCCGCTTTCGCACGGCCTTCGCGCGGTCGCTAATTCTTGCTGCATGGACATTTCGGTTGCCACTTACTTTAATATTTAATACTTGTATAGCCTATAACACCCCTCCTCCGTTGTTAAAGAAAAACGGAGTTTACAAAGTTTTTCCTATTTTTACAATATTACTTATTTTCTTTACAAGATGTCCCGTTTACAATAATATAATATAATCGTTTATATCCTAATTATATAATTAATATCGTGTATTCTGACTGCGTTTTAATATTGGCATCGGTAGTCTATACAATTCGTCGGAGTTATCTTCTATCGTTACAATTGGTCATACAATTGGTCTTACAGTTTTACTTTTATTTTTTCTGTATGATTATATACGCTACAATGAATATTACAATTATCATAATTATGCCACTTAATGCCATTGGATATATAAACTGGTTTTTTGTAAAAAATTCCTGTTCAATGTTTTTTATTCTTACTATATTATCTTACTATAATGTGTTGATCTCGCTTATTACACATTTTAACATGTACTATATTATATCGCACATATTGTACATCTTAATGTTATATTATCGTTTTTCTTATTTACATTATATTGTTTTTACGGACCTTTGCTTACCATTTGCGAGTTTGACGCTGACACGTCGACATACATAAAAAATTTTTATTATTTTGGTCATAATTGCGTGCGACACACAATTTATTATTTCGTCAATTGGTTCCTATTCTGTAAGTTTTAACTCTGTAACTTTCATTGCACAATTTCTATTACGTTCTCATTATAATTTTGTGTCATCTCTATTTTATATCATTCAGTTTTACCGTACTGATGACTGTAAATCACATTTAATTCTTGGACTACCATTTTCTGGTTAATTTTGGACTCCTCCGTTCTCACCGTCAAATGAAGAACAGATCTCCCATTTTTACAAAAAAAATTTTTTACCATGGACAAAAAAGCAACGTACGCGACAGGAATCTTTCTTTGGCTACTACAAGCAACTCATAGAATCTATTGACTATTGCACCATGACTTTCCACTGGGCGTGTAACCCACGATCTGTAAGAACACCTAACTAAAATTATCTATGTGAAATTGTACATGCAATATGATGCATATCATCGCAGTATATTTATTATCGATTAATTTGTATAAATTTGTGTAAAAGAATTTTTATGTACTGATGAAGGCTCTGTGTAGCCGAAACGTCGTCTATATATACGATTTTATTTCGCTATTGTTGAGTAGTAATTAAATTCATCGTTTTTTTCGAAAATAACAGCCTTGGCTCGTTTGTTGGCCTTTCTTTTTATTTGTTTATTATTGTACGAGCGATATTCGAAGAATCTTATTTGTTTTTATTTATTTAATTTACGCTGGCCTTACAATGCGTTACAGGAACATTCCTTACAAGTTCCATATGTACTATTTTAATTTCATATTAGATAATTTCGGTTTACAATGTGCTTCCTTGTTAAAAGGATGGATAGATATTCACTATAAAAGGACCCATAAGGACCTCATAAGGATCCATTCTAAGATACAATTCCTGAAACACTGTAAAACCAGGAAAGTCGTTCCGCAGCACATTTCGCACCTCATGAAAGCGTCTTATAATCTAAACTTCTTTCACTACAAAGCTATCCGCAAACTCAAGGGCCTGTTGACCAACTTTAAATCACATTTAATCCAAATTGAGATATTAGACTTGTATAAATATATTCATTTTTTGAATAAGGAGCTTTCTTTTCTCTCTCGTAATCTTTCCCACTTTTTACCTACTGTCGTGGACGCAATCAAATTACATCATTTCAATTCCTTCAATAATCTTAAGCACAGACTATTTTTATCTCATTTTAAGAAATTCAATGGCTTATTAACCGGAAGTGATAAAGATTCCATAAATAATACCAAGGGCATTAACTATACTTTTTGTGCAAACAAAAATAAATTTTTTCGCAATACTTCTAATTTATCTAATATCTCACAAGGGAGTACTAATGATATTAACATTGTTATTGATCCAAACCAATTTAATAATAAATTCTATGATTTGCTAGACCATCCGAACAATAAGTGGTTTATAAATCTAACCAACTCATCGATCCCGATACGAAGTGACTGCATTACTACAATTTGGTGACAGATTTTGTCTCCCGTCCTACCTCAACAAAAAGACCGCCATACATGAATTCATTAAGGACATAGAAAGTAACACAGCTATTCACAATTCTAATAAACAAACCCTAGTACGCAATATAGCCATCCCTCGCTTCTATAATTTTTTGAAATGCAAACCTTCTATAAATCCCATCGACTCGAAATTGATTTATTTACATAATGCAACCAAAAAGTTTTGCCGCAACAACCAGAACATAATTTTCACTAAGGCGGATAAGGGGAATATCACTGTAGCCATTAATAAGGACTTTTACATTTAAAAAATAGAGGAACTTCTCAATGACGAAAATACCTACACAATTATAAAAAGGAACCCCATTAAATCAATAGAAAACAACCTAAATAACATTCTCAAATATTGGCTACAGAAAGATTACATCACCAAACAACAATTCTATAAATTACGTTCCAGTGATTCCTTATTACCGAAAGCATATGGACTCCCAAAAATCCATAAGGATGGCACTCCCTTCAGATTGATCGTTTCCTCTCTTAACACAGCTCTTTATTCCATTGGTTCGTTTTTGCAAGACATTATCTCTGCCGGTTTAGAAAATACAGGACGTTGCATTGCGAATAGTTTTGAACTGTATAATACTCTCTCCGGTGTGAATGTTCGCGATTCAGATGTCTTGATTTCACTAGATGTGATATCACTTTTTACTAATGTACCTTTGGAATTGGCGATCGAAGGCATTAATAAGAGGTGGACAAACATTCAACACAATACAAAAATTCCGAAAAACGATTTTATATCTGCTGTAAACTTTGTTTTAACATCTACTTATTTTACATTCAATAGTATAATCTATAAGCAAACATACGATACTCCGATGGGGTCATGCGAGATGGAGTCCGAATTGTCAGCCAACTTTTTATTATCGTTATGTCGACGACATTGCGATGGCCATTCCTTCTGATAGCACAGATACCATTTTGAGATCTTTTAATAGTTATCACGAAAGACTTAATTTCACCATTGAATATGAGGAAAGTCGTTCTCTTAGTTTCTTGGATTTGCTCCTGACATTGTCTGACAATATAATCCACATCGATTGGTACCACAAACGAATATTCTCCGGAAGATTCCTCTCTTTTTATTTCAGTCACCCACTCTGCCATAAGGTCGGAATGATCTACAGTCTAACTGATAGGGCATTTCTCCTATCACATACGTAATTCCACCAAAAAAACCTGGAACTCGCCATCAATCTACTATTAGAGAACGGCTATCCTCTAAAATTAATTTTTGAGAAAATTAACCACAGACTTAAAACACTTATACACAATAAATACACTCAATCTGCTAACCAATCTAACAAGAATATTAATTCTACAATAGAAAATAATAATAGAAAAATTTTAGTGCTGCCGTATATTAATAAAATATCAGAATTGGTGGCCTCCGCTGTCGACAAATCACAACACATTACGGATTATCGTGTCCTTAATAATCTTGGAGGGTATATCAGGATGGACAAGGATGTGAATAACTTACTCTCTAACAACAATGTAGTTTACAAAATTTCCTGTAAAAATTGCAGTGCTTCATATATGGGCCAAACAAAAAGGCAGTTAAAAACTCGGATCAAAGAACATAGTAACATCAAATCTATCTCTTTTACGTTGACGAAGTAGTGAATTTAAAAAATTTTTCTCATCAGATCATTTTTAATACGTTAAGCTGATATTTCGTATGATTTTTTAAATTTTATTTCGACGGGACTTACGAAAAATAAAACACCGTATATTATTTTTATAGAAAAAACACTGTTGAAAAAAAAACAGTTTTCCTAAATTTTCTGTAAAAATTTAGCTCTGAATTCATATTCAACGATCCTGAAAACCCCTAAGAACAGTACGGCACTTTCAAAGACTTTTACACTTGTGTCTTTAAGTAAATGGAGGTAATTTTAAACATTTGCTATAATAATTATGGTAATTGTAATAGAAGTGAGAGGCAAGGGAACTCACGTTAAACAAGCACCCCAAAGGAAACAGAACTTATTATATCCACGTCGTTGTTTCTGGGTAACGCTAAAAGTAAGATTACGGACGAAAGTACAATTTTTCATTTAAAATATCACTTTCAAATGGCTTTTACAGTTGACTTAAACGGTAAAATCGTCAATGTCATTGGCCCCTAAACCTACTCAACTGTTTTTTCGACCATAAATCTTTAAAAATTCTAAAAAGCAGCTTTTGGGATGATTTTTAACATTTGACCTTGATTTGACCTTGTCAAGGGCCCTCCAAAAAATTATAAACTATCCTTCTAGACGTAAAATTTCCCGCTCTTTTTTAATCCGGCGTCAAGAAGAGAGGTTCCCATTTAAAAAAATCACTTTGACCTTCAAATAACCTTGAAAATTGATCTCAAGGTCAAAACCAACCTTGCAGAAAGATGGCACCCATTGTCCTGAACAACTTTTGTCTGAACAATTTTTTTGTATTCGGCTTACCAACGGAGATATTCAGATGCGTCGATTAAAATGGGCCACGGTGTATATATATTGCGACCGTACTTACGAGTAACGGGCAACTTCGTCGCGAGCCCGCGATCTCCGGAACTCCCGAAAACGAGAACTTTCGCTAAATTTCTCGATAAAGTTGGGCGCCAGGCACGAGTGAGCGTGCCACTCTTACGCGAAGTTTACCCACCAAAATACGCAATTTTACCGGAAATCGCGAGTCACAACGGCCACGATAGCCACGGCACTCAGCCACGGAATTGGCAGAGGGGCGGTTCGGTACGTGGACGGAAAAAATCTGGGGAGGCGAGAGAGGTCACAATTACTTAACGCAGACAGCTAAATAGTAACAAGAATATATTTCGTAACGGCTCTTACAGGTTGGGCGGATCCATGGGTAACAGGCCGGTATAGTGTAGTCTTTACGCCTTTCTTCGCGATTCGGTCGAGACTATAACGGATGGCCAGGACGTTACTAGATCCGCTCGGGAACAATGCGGGGCGTGCGAAGTACAGTAGGCGCGAACGGGCGCCTCGACGGCGTTCCGAAAGCTAAGAGATCGACAGCTAGAGACCTTGCCTGAGCTTTACTTTACACGCGGGGTTACAAAAACGAGCCTCTCGACAGCTCTATACGGCGAATTCACGCAATCTCACAAAACACGCCAGAAAGACCGTATCATACGAACGACAGATACAATACACGAACGACTGCGCTGTGGCGATAGGCGGGAGAGAGAGACACGCAATCGATACGTCGACGGGATGGCGCGGCAGCCGGTTACTCTACGACCATGATCATTTATTCTTAATTCTTCCTACCGCCGCCGCGCGAACCCCTCGATTCTGTGAGTGACTGCGCTACGCGGATTCGTCTCACCGAAGCGGCGACTCTGATTCCAGTCCTCCACGTCCTCCCGTACGGAATCCGATAGCCTTCAGGGATCCTGTGCTCCTCGACAGTTCTCGCACGCACGCAACAAAGGACGGCCACAGCAACAGTGATGGCCCGTCATTCTGCAGGAAGTTCGCTCCCCCTTGCTCCCACTTATGCGCCGGGAAGCGCCGCTTCCCAATTGGGTGTCCTCGCTCACGCGGTTCCCAATTATAGGGCCAATCAGGCGGGCCCGCACGCGGCGGCCCGTGGCGCGCGGCTCAAATGGCCGGTCGCTAATGTGACAGCTTTTCTGAGTTTTCTGCAGGCCGTCTCCGACGTTCCTGAAGCCGGCTCATGGTTCCTTTCCTCCGAGCGGCCTCCACTGTCGGGTCCTGCACGGGATTTGATTTTAGTTCCTTGTCTCTCGAGGGCTCGTCCTCCCGGCAGCCCTTCGGCTTAACGGCAGTTGTAATTATAGAGCGATAAACACAATTCGATGAGGCGAGGGGAGGGCGGAGGAGACGATACAACCTGCGTATTGAAGTCCCTCCTCAGGTTACACCCTCGATGGTGGTCCTCTTCCTTTCACTCCTTGCCTCGCTTCGGGTGAGATTCGCCGCACTCGCACAGTCTTAGTCGCTACAATAACTAACGTAATAGTTCTTACATCGTTACAGAAAAAAAAGAATAAAGCGCGTAAACGAGTCCACGCGACTTCGCCACGCCTCTCTCCTGCAAATTGTGGGAGCACAGGACCCAGGCGTACTTGTACTTAAATAAGTCAAATACCAGTGACGGCGCCTATAAGGCGTCACGTCACTATATATATATATATATATATATATATATATATATATATATATATATATATATATATTGATAACATTAATTTTTTGATCCGTGTTTATTAAGACTTCTTTCCTCCATTTCATGAAATTTATTTGGTTAGTTCGAAATCTTTTTTTTTTAACATTTTGTAAATAGATTTTTAATTAGTTTATTGACTATTTGGTTTACTAAAAAAATAAAATAAACGAAAAAATTAAAAATTTTGAAAATTAATCAAAAATATTCCAAAATTTTGAAAAATTATTAAAAATATTAAAAATTAAAAATTTAGTATTGTTACTTATTTTTTGGTTTTTGGTATAATTTTTTGGTTTAATTGTGAGCTAAAAAATGATAGTTATGTATATTAATTCATTTTAAAAGATTTTTAATGACTAATTTTTAATTTTTGTAATTTTAATGATTTATAATATTTTCCAAATTAAACAAAAAAAATATTTAAATAGTATAATTTATTTCTTGTGATGACTCTCCTTCCTTCTCTTTCTCTTATTAGGTAAACGTATAGTGTGTTTAATGACATGACTTTCAATAATGTATTTAATGACATATGTCCATCCAATTTTCGAATGTTATTTAAATCATTAACAAGCAGATATATCGGATTGACTGTAAAAAAATGACATTAAACTATAGAGAACTATAGGAAATAGGCTAACTATAGGTAATTTAATTATAGGAAACTATTTTTACATTGTTGTTGTTTTTGTAATGTTGTTTTGTTATAAATTCCAAATTTTCTTATTTTTATAATAAGTATAAGTATATATTACCTTGTTTGCATTATACCTATTACTTTTATTTTGTCGTCTTCAGTTATACCAAGGTCTAAATAATCCTTGTAAACAAAATTTATTATATGAATTTCTAATTTATATTTATTGTCTGTAACTGACCTATAACCGATTAATTTATTTAATTTATTGTCATGAAATTCGGCAAAATTTGATTTAACCCTTAGCTGGCACACTTCGGCTACCCGTAGCTGGCACACTGGGACGTTTTTGACCCCAGCCAAATAATCATCTGTTCTGAATAAACTATTTGGTTTTTAAGTTGGAAAAAATCACAGTTGATCTTTGACTATCATTTTATAAGATATATGTAACTTGCGAAAAAATTTCGATTTTATTTGTTAAAAAAAATATAATTTGCAAAAAAATTGAAAAAATCCCTTTTTTTACTTAAAAATTCAACTTTTCATTTATGAGAATTAGACGCTGGAATTTCAGTCATATATTGTCAAGATATAGTACTTCAAATAAAAAAATAGTAGGATAGTGGCCGTTTAAAAAAAGGTATTTATTTTGAGAAATGAAACTCAGATTTTTAGCCGATTTTTCAAAATCGTATTTTTCGAACATTATCATCATTTTTCATGAAATATAAACAAAAATAATTCACATGTAAATACTTTATTAAAGAACATACTTCATTAAACAAATTCAAATATATTGTGCAAATAATTATTACAATTCATATGCTACTACACGTTTTAGAAAACGTCAAACGGTGCTCTTCGCAGACTGGCCGCTCGCAACTTGAGCATCCTTCGTTTTCTTGTCACTTTTCCGACTACACTCAGCACACCTCATTCGTTTTGGCAACTTTATCCGGTTATATGTTTCCTTGTTCTAAATGTCAATGTCTAGAATACCAGCAATACCAATCTTCAAATCCCGGCGTAAAGTAAGCATCTCGTTTTCTCAAATACGGCCGGATAAGATGCAATGAAAGTTTTTCAAGGCATGAAATTGCAGAGATCTTTTCTTTACTATTACTATTACTATACTTCCATGTCAGCATCCGATTGAGACTCATCTGAAGACTCACTTTGATAAGGGCTGTGTTCAGAATCCTCGCTATTTTCATTTTCTTCGCTACCTTGAGGAATTCTGTCGATTGAGGAATCTTGAGCCATTTCTTGAGTTTCATCAAGTAGTTCTTAACGAATCTGATGCCGAAAATTGTAGGGCATCTGATGTGATGAAAATCATCAATTTTTGAAAAAAAAATTCACCCTTTCAAAACAATGCACTCACCTTGTTTGATGTTTTTGAGAATAAAAAACACGGAAAAAAAATTCACTAAAAAATTCAGTTTCAACTATAGTTGGCACTCTGAAGTCGCTAACGGCACCACTTCGATTCACTCGACTGTCACAGACAGACTGACGTGATTGGGATTTCGACAGGTATACTAGGTGAAAAAACAACTTTTCAACGAACACTAAATGGCACCACAAATTCGATTTACGGCATTAAGAGGAGGGAAATTTGAAAAGTCGGAGGCTTTGACGCAAACGACCCCAGTGTGCCAGCTAAGGGTTAAAAAGGCTTCCAACATTGCAAATTACGTAATATGTAGATATTAAAACGAATCAAATGATTATGATATTTAATGATATTTAATAAACACAAGATCTCGAGAATACCACGGCCCGAGAAACACAATTAATTTTAAATTATTATATTAAAAATAGTGTGACGCCCTTGGGCGCCTCGTCGCAAGGGCTATTGCCCGATCGGGGGGGAATCTCGGAGATCATCCTTTCCATATCTGAGAGGGAGCGATCTTCCCCACTTCCGTTTTGAGTGAATTTTATCACTTATTTAAGTTTAGAATTAAAGAACGGTAGCCTGGGTAGCCGATAGCTTAGACAATGTATATCTGGAGAGGAGATTCAATAACGAGAATCTGGAAGCTAGGAACGCTGACGTGCCCGAGAGTGCCGCCGCTTGTCCGGAGTCCGGCTCCTTCGTCTTATACTATGATCGTCGAGACCCTACATTAAATGGAGCTACAGAGTCCACCCAGCCACCAGGAAGCAGGAACTTGCGAATCTTCCCGTGCCATGGAACGGATGGAGGATTCGGCATTATGAGAAGGAAGACCGAGGGCGGATGCGAGCCTTGGCCTGGCCAGCCAGGCCGATCCGACTCTACGCCTAGGACTTGGATTCCTACATTATCGGCTCAAGGAGCAAACAGATTCCCGCAGGCGGTGGATATTGGGGACTGTGCGACCACACAAGCAACGAGGCGCCACACAATAGGCAGCCCGGAACGCGAAGTGACGACGAAGCGCAAGCACAGGCGCGCGGCTTTCGCGAAAGCGCCCGCGATAAGCAACCGCGATAGCGCGGCACCACCGACAGGTGCCGGCCGCGTCGCAATTTCGCGAAAGTGAAGAAGCACCACCAGGGCTATATATACTCGCGCCGGCAGCCTCTACGCTTCACTTCGAGTCTGTAGCAGACGGAGTAAGCAGACGGAGCTACAGCGACGAGGTATTACAGCGAGTTGAGCTAAGCGACGCCAAGCTGCCGCCGTACCGTACCAGGGAGCATCCAGCCTCTCCACCTAGGGACGGCCCAACATCGCTGGAACCCGCACCACGATGGAAGCTCATCCCGTTGAACCTCTCACCACCGAGGCTCACGAGACCGCCGAGGGACCTCCTGACGACCTGGGACGTGCGGGTGAGAAGGTTCACCTCACCTTTCTGGCCACCAGCACTGTTGTCCCCTCTCGGAAGGACTCCACCGCGGCGACCAGACCGCGTCCACCGCGGCGTCCAGTGCTTGCCGATCACAACCTCGCAGGCGGTGCAGAGTGAGAGCGACTGGGAGTCGAGGAGTGAGGACGAGCGACCCCAGCCTAAGAACCGCTACACGCAGGTGGAGGCGTCGGTGAAGACGGATCGCTCCACGCAGACCACCAACGACCTACCGGAACGGTCATACACACCGCCCGGCACGCCGCCAGCCTTACGCCGTTGGGGACCCAGGCGCATCACGACCACGGTACCGCGCCTCGAGTGGAGGCCAAGGGCGTGACCTCCTTGACCAACGGCCCTTTTTAGGGCCACCACTATCCTAACACAAGCTGCGCTCACCGCGTAGACTACGCGTTGATCACACATATATAACACATTGTATATAGCTCACACATCAACATTGTAAATAACACACCATACAATAAAGATCATTGCTAACGTATTGGAGCAGTTGATTGGAACACGTAAAGGCGCCTCTGTCCGCATCCTATCTCTGCGGTGGCAAAGCGCGCTCAGGGACTATACCCGAAATAATCGATAGACCGATCGAGGGCGCCGTTAACAGCCAGAAGGACGAGATGCGCGAAAGATCTGCGCAAGAGACGAAGGGCCTAGAACGACCGACAGCGGCGCGCACTGTTCGGTGAACCATAGCGAGGAAAGGACGCATCCCCAGCAAAGATCCTGGCGAGACGAGCAATGATCTATTTTGTAAGCCGCCACTCAGGTGACCGCTAGCTCTCACTCGGTTGGGGCCGAGACCTCGTGTAAGGAAGAAGTTCGTACTCTAAGTAAGCGGCCGACAATGGCCCCGGGAATTGCGAGATTCCTTAAGGATCCCGAGAAATTACGCGGAAAGCACGAGGTCCGCCGGCCCCGATTCGCCGAGGGGGAAGCTCGGCACATCGCGGGGAGGTCCCTCCCGGATATACCCGGATATACCGCCACCGACAGTCTCGCGACGTATTGTCCGTTTATCGTTTGATTTATCGTTTAGTCTATCGTTTTGTGTAACGTTTCGTTTGCCGTTTAAATATCGCGTTACGGCGTATAGTATTGTGACGGAATTTAACATCTCGCTAGTGCGTCGCCGGTTACCGCTTTATCGTTGTCATGAAGTCGGATATTCCGTGAGCGTGTTACCGTTACCGTCTTACCGTTGCTATACCGCCTATCGGTTTGATAACGCGTTATCGTTTTGCCGATGTATTAGCGTCGAGATTCTAATTACGCCTATGTTAATGTTTGTTACCTCGCGTATATCTTTCGTGGTATATGATCTTAGCATTACGGTATCATTCGGAAATTATTATTGCGAGATCGCCTTCAAGTGGAAATTCAGCGCATCGTTGTGCGTATTATTATTCTCACCTGTTACCCGAGATTACTTTCCATGAAATATATATATTTTTGTTATTTTTATTTTACTTATGTCTACTGTTCTTACTTTCGCCTCTCCTCCCGAGCATTCTGCTTGAATATAAAAGAATCCCGCCCCTCTACATCATACTGAGCGAGGTGCGGCTGGCTATAGTAAAGATTATTTGGAGGTTTAAGGAAATTATTCGAGTGGCGCGATTGTTCGTGCCTAGCGCCCATTCTTTGAGTACTGCCTAATAGGAATCATCGGATTTCGTACTGAATCTGTTACCGAACATCTACCGACTTGCATATAGTCTTGATTCAGTTACCGACTATTTGAAATAGTGATTACCGTTTTGATTCCGTTACCGGATACCTTGACTATCGAATTACTTTGATTATGATGATTGAATTATTGATACTTTTACTGAACATCTCTCTATAAGTCATTATCGCTCTTGTTGAATACCGTTAATTGCGTATAAATTAGGCGTGCCTCCTCGGGATTCGGCGGTCCCAAGGAATAGCGCGTCGCAATAGAAAAAGCATTAGAAGCAAAAATTGTTTGATTTGGAAAAATCAAATCATATTTATGTGAAACACGTAATTCTATTAATATAAATGTAATCACATACTGTAGATACCCATGATTCGCAAAAAATAAAATTATAAATGAAACGAAGAAGGAAAAAATGTGAAAGAAGGAGGAGGGAAAGAGCGAGATAGGGAGGGAGAGAAAGAAGGTGAGAGAGGAAGAGAA
>JANQDE010000643.1:11127-23842 GCA_037157785.1 Cephalotes varians
ATTATTAAGATTCATTATTATAGAATTTTCGAAATAATGGAATTGTAACTTGGCACCATTTATTTGATATCAAATCTTTTAAACAAATAATATACATACATATTATTAGAGTTCATTATTAGATATTATTTGTAAATTMAGTAAAGTGACGCAATATTGTGATATAACACTTAGGTTGAAATAATGGAAATGTGTCACTTTTATTTTTTAATTGTGTTATTTTTATTAAAGTTACTACTTGGGTCAGAATAGCAGTATTTCCTCCAAGCAACACGTAAACTTGTCGCGTTTTTTTACCTTTTTTTAAAAAGGCAATTTTTTAAGAAGATTTTATTGTTATATCATGCATTTTGTAGTGTTCAAATGTTGTAATACATGCATTTGGGTTTAGAATTATTCTCTCTTCGAACTGCGTGTTGAATTGAACTGTCGAGATAATGTTAAATATAACATAATAATAATTTATATGTAATAAAATACAAACAATTTAATTTAAAGTAACTCTTTGCTATTCATAAAAGTTTGAAAACATAAATCTCTAAAGCTGTTAATAATATTAATATTGCTGGATACTGTTTTATTAAAATCTGCATTTATATTTTATAATATGTTGCTTAATACATATTTTTATTAAAACTTTTTTGTAGAAATAATATATAAATATTTTTAGCCCTTTAGGCCATTGCTTTTTCTTAATTTGCGCATCATCAATTAATTTAATATTTCAAAGATATTTGATATTTATACAAAATATCAATTTTATATAAATTTATATCAAGAGACACGGTAGTGTCTCGCGATATATATATATTCAGAGACAATCGCTAGCGCCTCTTACGTCAGAAATTGCAACCGTACGACACACGGACAGGCGACGATGACGTTGATAATAATAATGACGACGTTTCTAAAAGAAAATTTCCAGATTCGAACTTTGCATTACAATATCTCCGCTCATAGGACGTAGAGAAAAATCAAAAACACTTTTATTATACAATTCGAACCCAAACTATCGAATGCGTTTATTTAGAACTTTATCGGCTCAGCCATTATTGAGATTCGATAATTATGGATGTTCGCAACTCGCCGGTTCGCGTAAATAGACACGGTCCCGTCTCGCGACGTTATACTATATATACTATACCTTGCGACCGCACTCACGAGTGACGGGCAACTTCGTCGCGGGCCCGCGATCTCCGGAACCACCGAAAACACGATCTTCCGCGAAATTTTCTAAGTTGGGCGCCAGGCACGAGTGAGCGTGCCTCTCTTACGCGAAGTTTACTCGGACCGCAAAAGAATTACGAAGTTTACCGGAGATAGCGAGTCACGACGGCCACGATAGCCACGGCAACTCAGCCACGGAATTGGCAAAGGGGCGGTTCGGTATGTGGACGGGAAAAATCCGGGGAGGCGAGAGAGGTTGCAATTACTGAACGCAGGCAACTAAACAATAACAAGAATATATTCTGTAACGGCTCTTACAGGTTCGACTGATCCATGATTAACAGGCCGGTATAACGTAGTCTTTACGTCCTGCGCGACTCGGTTCGAACTCTAACGGATGACCAGGACTTTACTAGATTCGCTCGGTAGCCATGCGGGGCGCGCAAAACACAATAGGCGCTGATCTGCGCCTCAACGGCGTTCGTCCGGTCCCGAAAACTAAAAGGTCGATAGCTAGAGACTTCACTTGAGTCTTACTTTACAAGCGAGATTACAGGGATGAGCCTCTCGACAGCTCCACAAGACGAATTCACGCAATCTTACAAAATTACACCCGGAACACCGCACAATAAGAAACGATAACGACCACGCACGAGTGACTGCGCTGTGGCGAATAAACACGGGAGAGAGAGACGCGTAATATTAGGTCGACAGTATGGCGCGGCAGCCGATTACGTTAACAACAATTTCATGATCCAATCTAATTGACTATGCCGCCGCGCGAACCTCTCAAGCTGTTGAGCGAGTGAACGACTGTGCTACGCGGATTCGTCTCACCGAAGCGGCGACCCTGATCCACGTCTTTCCAGTCCTCATGTACGGAATCCGATAGCCTCTTTTGGGGTCCTGTGCTCCTCGACAGCTCTCTTACGCACACGCAACAATTGACGGCCACAGCAACAGTGACGGCCCGTCGTCCTGCAGGAAGCTCGCTCCCCGTTGCTCCCACCTATTTACCGTGAATTGTTTTCCAATTGGATGTCCTCGCTCACGCGGTCCCTAATTATAGTGCCAATCATGCGGGTCCGCGCTCGGCGGCCCATGGCGCGCGACTCAAATGGCAGGTCGCTAATGAGGCAGCTTTTCCGAGTTTTCCGTAGGCCATTTCCGACGTTCCTGGATCCGGCTCATGGTCCGTTTCCTCTGAGCGGCCTCCACTGTCGGGTCCTGCACGGAATTCGGTCTCGGGTTCTCAGCCTTTCGAGGACTCGTCCTTCCGGCAGCCTCTTGGCTTGACGGCAGCTGCAAATATAGAGCAATAAACACAATCCGATTAGGCAGGGCGGAAGAGACGATACAACCTATATTTTAGGACCACTCCACAGGCCGCTTCCGCAACTCCTTGACGGTCGTCCTCTTCTGTCCATTTTTCGCCTCGCCTCGGATGAGACTCACCGCACTCGCACAGTCCTAGTCGCTAATTCTTACATCGATACAACAAAAAGAATGAAGCGCGTAAATGAGTCCACGCGACTCCGCTACGCCTCTCTCCCGCAAATTGTGGGAGCACAGGACCCAGGCGTGCTTGCAATTAAATATTTCAAATACCAGTGACGGCGCCTACAAGGCGTCACGTCACAACCTATATGGTAAACTTGTCGCGAGACACTACCGTGTCTCTTGATCTTATGCAAGATTGCGTTCGCGTCATTTCGATTTCGTCTTGCAGGCACCGCGTGTAATCGTCAAACGTTATAGTTCGCGCTACAACGTTACTCTTGACACCTTTGACTTTTTTCGTGTCCTTTTTACTATCGACGCGCAAGGCATACATCTTTGCCCTAAGTCCGACGAATTCAGTCATTATCGCGCCATTGTTCTCATCTTTCATTAGGACCGATACTTTTTTATTGACGAGTGGAATACCGTACGCGTTGTCGATTTTCATAGTCGAAGCGTATCGAACTTAGCGATATCGCGTTTCATGATATCGTATACATCGTCGCACTCGATGTTGTATATAAGGCTATCCGTATCAGTATACATAATTTTACATTTTTCACGATATAGCGGTAACATGTACTCGTGATGAAATTCATAAAACACGTTTTGGATATGTCGAGGATGCACATACCCACATAGATTGGTTTGTCGAACTTCACCTCGAGTTTACGTATTTCTATTGCTACTAGATTTTCTGAAAAGACGCTTCGACTATAAAAATTCGGTTTCGCGATCATTGCCTCCGCGCCGTATCTCCCAACGCGTTAAGAGTCGCACTTCGACGTGATTGCGATTCTCCTAGTTTTATCGAATACCGCATTGTTCATTAATTTATATAAATTTTTCTCAAAATCATTGTTCGCGCGAGTTCTAAAATCTGTATTTAATTGGATATAATCGCGAAGCCATGGAGATTGCGCGAATTGTATTACGCGATGAATTTTTGTTACTCGCAAATGACGAGTACATTGCTATAAGTTGTGATAATGAATGACGTAATGTTTTTTATCGTATAACGTGGCGAGGAG
Organism: Cephalotes varians; assembly: GCA_037157785.1. NCBI lineage: Eukaryota > Metazoa > Arthropoda > Insecta > Hymenoptera > Formicidae > Cephalotes > Cephalotes varians. The sequence continues at coordinate 14,826 of JANQDE010000643.1, forward strand.
CTTGTTTTCACGTTTACTTGGCGGTTTATCGCGCGTTGGACAAAACGGTAAATCTGCATGCGCGTCGTGAAGCTGTTGTGGATACTCTAAGTTTATCTCAAAAATATAGCCTGTCGGAGAATCTAACGCGACATCCATAACGTTGAAATTAGATATATCGTCGACCCATCGAAAATCGGCAAATGGCAATGGCTGACACAGTGCCCATCCGTACAAATTATTAACATCAAAATACATTAAGTATGATGACGATTTCGATGGATCATACGACTCCATGTATTTATTGTTGGCTCGCGCATACTTACCGGAACATTGACTCAGGCCACCGCGTATACCGGTGTTCAACGAACATGACCATGTCAATGTCAGTAAGCAATTCAAAATTTATACCTGTATGTTTTAACATCGCGTCCCACGTAAAACCTGGTAATGTGTAATAAAACGCAGGATCGAGCCCGTAACTCAAGATACAATTGTCGCGAAAGTTTTCAAAAGTGTCTGCCAACAACAAGACATCTGTTTTTAGATATAAATCGCTATATTTGCCGAGAGTTCGAATAGAGAACCGCTGCTCCACGTTGACAGTGCGCGTAATTAACCTCGGATACGGTATCGCCTGTTAACGAACTATAAAACGATTCGCGCGGCGGTAAACACGTACTCTCCAACTTTTCGACGTAGTCAATGTACTCATACGGAAAGACGCCTTTTCGTGTGAGCAAATCAAAATTTTCTGCTGATAAATTACAAAATTCATGTTGCATTATCCGTAGTTTATCTTTACTGAGATACGATGCCAATTTATCTAAACTCGAAGAGCTAAGAAATTTGTATGAATCTATAAAACGTAATTTTATGTTATATTTTTTTCCGTTCGTCCTCAGTGCTTTTAACATTTTTCGTGAATGAGATATATTTTTCCTTCGTTATCGGAAGTAGCTCAACACGTCCGTCATATGCTGTAGCTATTTCCTTGATAATAAAATGCGCGTCATAGCCGGATAAATTATGGAAAACTACGGGAATGCAATGAGAATCTTTGTAATTTAAATTACAATTTGAATGYRCGGMACMTCTGAATCGYYCYGTYAAATGGCAATGATYRCGTACTCGCGTATCGTCTGGCGCGAACGGTTTTTCGCATATGTGACAGTGCGTAGCGTTATTGAATTTTTCTAAATTATCTCGCGTAAATTCCATGAGAACATTAGCCGATAAAATAGATTTAACGTTATGCGCTAAAACTCTAAGTTCTTCGGCGAACCACGTTACACAATCCTTATCGTGACGAAACCGATACATGCATAATGAAGCGTCATACGAGCAGTGTACATAATATGCTAAGCTAAATACATGATGGTACTGGTACTTGGACGTGTCGTCCGTTTCCGTCTTCTCCAAGGTACATTCGAGATCGGCGTATATCACAAACGGGACGCGCTTCTTCCTGCAGTGGTTCTTGAAGTTCAGCCACTTGTCATCCTCGCTCGGCAACCTGATCGCGCAGTCGTTCATTTGCCCGCAGCGTGAGCCTTCAAATTTTCACTCGTGCTGAAGCAGTATAGGCATCTGCAAATAGAAATATAATTTTTTATTCTCTCGAAAAGTTATGAAATATTTTATAATATTTATTTAATGTATACATACTGATCGCAAAAGAATTTCTTGCTCCTTTTTGCTCAATTGTGAGCTCACGAAGTGGGGTAGATTTTTCATCCACGCGAAATGTCCCACGTCATCGTCGTTCTGCACATATAGCAAATTAACATTCTTGTCATTTTTTGATCAGTGAGCCGTATCGGAAGGATCGAGAATTCCTTTTTCTTCTTGATGCAGTAAACATTGATGGAAATGTCGTCGAGGTTTTCAAATTTTTTTATTTGAGTCAATGTCATTGGAAACTCAATGTCTTTCAGATTTAACACTGACGTATAGTGAGGATACAAAGAATTCCGATCTACATGATTTTTGGCTGGATGCAGAGCAACCACCACTGACCATGCGAAGCACGCATTGTCCATAGATTGCACGTTGACTACCGCTTTCTTCAACTTAATTTCCCGCGGTAATTCGACGTAACATCCCGCGTGCAAAGGATTGTATTTGTTTATATTAATTAATAAATCAAGAGACACGGTAGTGTCTCGGGTGTCAAGTATATCGAGCGATATCGAGAGATATACGACGCCCGAGAAGCTACCGTGTATCTTTACGCGAGCCGGCGAGATGCGAGCACCTGAGATTTTTGTATCTAAAAAACGACTGAACCGATAAAATTCTAAATAGGCTCAATCAATAGCTTGGGCACGAATTATATAATAAAAGTGTTTTTATTTTTTCTCTGCATGCACTACGAGCGGAGATATTGCGATGCAAAGTCAGATTTTAAGTAATTTTACATTAAGAAACGTTATTATAGTCACTAACGTCGTCATCGGCGACTTTGTACGGTTCCAATTTTTGTCGCTAGTTAGGCGCTAGCGTTCGAGCTCAAACCTCTGCCAGTTTCGGGTCGCGCGTGGAGGAGATTACACACACGCGTCTACACTCCCACGCGCCCACGCGATCAAGCTTCTACGTTCCCACGCGCGGACGGACGGACGGATGGACTCTCCCACACGTCCATGCGTCCACCCGCTCACGCGCCCACGCGCCCACGCTCCTACGCGCGGACGGACGGACGAACACGCTCACGCACCCACGCTCCCACGTTCCCACGCTGCCACGCGCGGACGGACGGACGGACGGGTGGACGCGCCCACGCGTCCACGCTCCTACGCTTCCACGCGCCCACGCACCCACGCACCCACGCGATCAAGCTCCCACGCTCCCACGCGCGGATGGACGGACGCTCCCACGCGCCCATGCGTCTACTTGCTCACGCGCCCACGTGCCCATGCGCGGACGGACGGACGCGCTCACGCAGCCACGCTCCCATGCTGCCACGTGTGGACGGGTGGACGGGTGGAAGCGCCCACGCTCCTACGCTCCTACGCGCGGACGGACGGATGAACAGATGAGCCCACCCGCCCACGCGCCCACGCGCCCACGCTTCCGCGCTCCTATGCTCCTACTCGCGAATGGATACGTACCATTTAAGTTCTACACGTTTTTTAATAATCGAAGATATTATCATATAAATTTTTTAATTTTATATTCATTTTTTATAAATTAAATATTTTGCACAATAAAAGATATCAATTAAATTTTATTTTTTAATTTTAAAAGATATCACTTAAATTTTATTTTTTAATTTAATACAACAGTTTTTTCAAGGAGCACGCCTATACTTGACACCCTTTTTTTTAACCTTTTTTTTTAAAATTTTGTAATGTTGATAATACGCGACAAGGCCCATCCACTATCGCGTTCCTGAAATTCCTCCAGCGATATTAAAGTAGGCTCGACGACGCGCGGCTCGTATTATTATTGTAGATAAGATGAACGAAAGAGTTCGTAATTTCTCGTGGCGATACTTTTATTAGCGCGTTTGTCACCCGCCACAAATTCGCCGTTAAACACTGTGTTTATCTTGATGTTGTCATATTTGGTCAAAATAATACGCTCGAGCATAATTTCTCTCGCATCTTCGAGGAATTGGCGAGATTCGATATGCTTGAAATTTATTACCGCGCCGGTCAGTATGCTTTCAAACGCCGTATCAATTTCGCGCCATCTTAATCCTGAGCTGTATCCGGTACTGACTTGCACGAAACGTCCGCGCATTGCATCTTTCAAATTTTCGAGTCGCGCGATACGAGCGACCAACGATTGTTTCACACCAATCGATAATCATGGACGTTTAATTCGGCTCTGTTCCTCCAGCGATTCGATAAATTCGTCGCAACGACGTTCCTACGTGATAAACTCCTCTTGCGTATTCAATCGGGCGGCTTGCTCCGTCAAATCACGCTCCGTTTGCTCCATATTATATGCTATCTTTTTCACTTTTCTTTCACTAAAAACTCTGTCACTTAAGGTGTAATTTGCACACACTGCGAACGTAGCAGCTAGGACTCACTACTGACAGAATGTATCCTAAGCTTTTCGTTTTTATATGTTACCAGTTGGAGTATCGTTTGGTATTTACGAGGATATCTCATCGTTAAAAAAAAAAAATTCCACAAAAACATAGGGAACAGTGCGACGACGGGGTTGACTCCGAATCCCATGAGTGCCCGTCCACAATTATACACTAAGGCGATACACAACAATCTAAGGAGCTAATTACACAAAACAAAGATCCAAATGGTACGCGAAACGACGACTGGACGATACGCGAAACTAAGACCAAATAAGACGCGAAACGATGACTGGACGATACGCGAAGCTAAAATCAAATAATATGCGAAACGACGACTGGACGGTACGCGATACTCTAAGAAATCTAATAAAACGAGGCGAAAATATACGCGAAAGCAACGATGAAACGATACACGACGAGGAAAACTTCAATAACACGCGATGAAACGAGCGAGATGATACACGACAGAAAGACAGATGCCATACCCGAGAAGACGAACGAGACGATACGCGACAAGAGAACAATCCAACTCGCGACAAACTTACGAAAATGGGCGCCAGGCGCGAATAACCGCGCCGCTCTAATATTCCTCACCAATCTCCAAATTAATCCGGCCGTTCCTTGCTCAGTGTTTGGTGGAGGGGCGTGATTCTTGTAATTCAGGTGGCAAGGTTCGAGGGAGAGAAGGCACAGGCAATGACCAAAGCAGAATGAATAAAGTAACAATGAGTAAAGTATATTTAACAAAAAAAAAGAGAAAAGAGAGAAACAAACAAGAAATGAAACAGTCAAACATGATATAGAATAGAAGAACATATAAATAGTAAATATTGGAAAGAGTTGCCTTCCCAGAGAGTCGGACGCACAACTCCGCGCAGACGCTCTTAAATCCCACGGCACGCTATTACTCCTCCGAAAAGCCGTACGCGACTTCGACAAAACACTCAAACGCTACATAACTTCACGAAACGCTACATGTTCTCACGAAAACGACTCCACGCAATACGCAATTTACCGCCAACTCGCGGCGTATTCAAGTCTCAAACATTATTCGCACGCTCAACCGGGGTCGAAAGGGGCACGACAAGAGGTGCTGCCAAGGGATGGCTATTCACGGGCCGCGCATTCGCACCGCACGATACGGTAAGCGACGCGGCCTGCAAATAAAACGCGTGGCCCCAAATCGACGCGGTTGCTCCAAAATATGTTAACAAACTCTACGCTCCCATACGCTATCCCGACGAGATTTCGCGGAGGTTGCGACACTCGCAGAGACGCGGCCTACCCGGCCGCCGAGCGTTGAACGGTAGTGGGGAGGACAGTAGGCGTCGCTTCAGAAATCGGCTCGAAAAGGGCATTTCGTTGCGATCACTGCTTTAACGCGAGGCGTCCCTCGACGTGTTGGCTCGCGGGCCATCCGCTCGACGCAAGACGATACGGTACACGCGAACGGTGAAACCTGAGGCCCAAGCGATACACGACAATAACTTACAATAAACGCGTGCACACGACAACGACGCAACGGTACGCAGAACAACTCGGCCCATGATTCTTAAAGGAGTTCTTATTCCCCCGATACCCGGGGCAGGCCAGCCTCACAATGACTCGAAAGGGGCGTCTGATCTGCTCACTCGTTAATGACTATTACAATATTTCTAGGCGACCAAAAAGCTGGCCCTCCCCGGGGCTTACCGGTAAGGTGGTCGGAGCGGTGGCTTACAATTTCAGGTCGGCTGCGGGATCGCTGGGTCCTCTCGGATGAGGGTTCTCCTCGCACGCTTGCTGGCCGAACAGTGGCCGCCGTCGGCGCTCGCTTAGGCTCCCCGAGTTCTGCGCCGATTTTTGGCGCATCCCCTCAAAAATTGGTGTGTGGCGCCCTCAATCGGTTTTTCCTCGATCCTCAAATCCATTGGCGGAGACTCAGTCACTGTCCCTCAATATTTTTGGGACTCTATTTCGTGCGGGGCCGTATCCGCCCGGCTGGCCAGGATGAAGCGGACACCCTCCCCGAGGCCTTTGATTAACTTTAAGACTCTCCTTCCGTTTGGCCGCACGGCGAGGTCCTTGCTCTTTCCTTTACTCCTTGGAACCATACGGATCGCCTTTGAGTGTCCAATTTGGGGTCTTCCTTCAGTGACGGGGATAACTTGACTCGGGGGCCGTAGCGGCACTTCCTCAGGCACGCCACTTTCGCCATTCCACGCTGCTCCTCTCCAACGATGTTGCGGCAAATCTTTCGCAATACATAAACTACGCTGCCATCCGCTCCGCCACTCCGCCACATTCCTGTGGGCTTATTAGTATACGGCAGAGCAAAAACAGAAAAAAAACAATGATTATTTGAATAATAGGGGGTGAACTCGCTCCCAAGGAGACGAGGACCCTTCCGAGATGCCCTTCTCGGTCGAGTCATTGCCCTTGTGACAGTGACGTCAAAGGTGTCACGTTACAACAGATAAATGCTATCGATGGTGCATTAACAGAAAACTTGCATTTTTCCTAAAATAAGTTTACTGTCGATAAAATATGGAATCCTAAACATTCAGTTTCCGTTTTTATACTTTACTTGTGGGATATCATTTGGTATTTACGAGGATATCTCATAACAGCCGTTGGAAAGATAAATAAAATTCCACAAACGACAATATGTGAACTGATGGCGCATTATCTTTAGGGAAAGAAAAGCTTTTTAGATAGGATTTTAGCTGATAATCACAGACATTTTTTATGTGATTCATAATGATAAAATATTCCAGATTTTTGTTAGTCGACGTTTAAATTTTTTCAATTATTGTTGAAGTTGTTTAGATGGAGAAGTTCGTATGACTATTGATGCGAAAAAAATAATTCCTAAATTGAGTGTTCCACTGGAAGAGTGGGAAAAATAAAAAAAAAAAATTGGGGAGCACGAATTAGAGAGACTTATGGCAGCATTATGTATGAAGTCGGTAGTTTCACTCATTCAGTAGCGCGCAAATTGAAAAATGGAACTATCGAAAATATGTGGAAGGGATGGAAAGGAATTAAAAGAGGCTAGGATAATTATTACGTCAATTACTCAGAGGAGTTCGAACCGCTCATACTACCTGAGCTGTGTTTAAAGACGAACTGTAAAGAAAATGAATTATTACGTCCCGATTCAACAAGATGAAGCATATGAGTAAGTTTCATTTTCATAAATTTTTTATATATTTTTTAATACAATTTTTATACAACTAATTTATTTTTTACAGTACATCTCATTCGGAACCGCGTCATATACCTCGCATATTAGGAAGGAGATTCGCCTTAACTTCTACGGCTTATAAATACCTGGATATCGGTATCAACGTGGGGCCAATGTCCTCTGTGGAAATGCTGATTGGCGATAATAAAGGCAATCAGATAATATTATCTCACGCAACATGGAAGATATTCATCGCAAGACGTATTGACATTGAGAAACTCATGCAGTCAACCGCACCTGCATCATTGTCGATACGAGATCTAGTTATAGACTTCGTAAAACTACGTAATGCCGATATTGTAAAATTGACACTGTATGTATATGAAACCAGCGACTATACTATTTTTATTCACACTTGAACATTGTATTGAGCATGTATATTTCGGGCTAAATCAGAATACGCATATGGTTAGCGAAAAATTTAAACATTTTGTGACATATTTACGCCGAAACTGTATCACCAATAAATGTGATGCTGCAAATATTTTGCGCAAGATTTGTGATACTGAATCTAATATAGAATGTGAACTAATAGCATATGCCTTAGACAATATTGTGTATGACGCGTTCCATGAAAAATAAACTGAAAATAAGATTTAAAAAATGTCTAAGTTACTCTTAGGTTACCAAAATTTGTTAATCAACTCGCAAAAGTTGACCAGGATTTAGTAAACACGAAATGAGAAATAGCAACTGTTACGTCCTACGTGAGACGTACAAATAGATCGAGCAAGTAAAAGAAAAAGAAAAGGAAAGATGAGGCAAGGAGTTGCGCTACTACGCTGTGTTACTCGAATTTCCCTTAATTCCTCGCTTCGTTTTTAAAAGTGCTTGGAATTATCTCAAGAGGATCTGTCACTGGGCGGTTAGTCTGGATAGAGAACCTCTGGTCGAACTGACTTCTGGAGTGCAGCTGCTTTATCAGCCGTCTGAGCTGTATGGCCCATCCTGCTCATTTTGAGTGACCCATGAATAGTCCCTGTATAACATCGTGTTTCCCTTTTTTATTTGTCTCGCATTTGTTAATATCATAGCATTCGTTATGAAATAGAATAGGTAAAATTGCTGCCTCCGCTATTTACCGTTTTTTGCGTCTTTTCTGGCAATGTGTATGTAGTTCCTTCTGACAGTGGTGAGTATGCGTGTGCACGTGTGAGCGCGTAAATGACTCGAGATTTGACTTCTGTATAAAATAGTAGAAAAGAAAACAAACAGTAAAAATGAATTTTATTGGTCTTGTCGCGCAATTTAACCCTCAAAGGTCACACATCATGTAGGGCACCTTAACAGTCACACTAGTGCGAATTGGGATTTCGCTAACTTTAAACATTTATATTTTCCTTATTTTTTAACGAAAACATAATATATTTATATGAAAATTAGGGTAAAATTTTCCGAGAAATCGATTGGTGATATCAGTTTTACAAAAAAAATTAATTTGTTAAAAAAATGCGATGTAAAAAGTAAGTGTTTTTTGAAAAATGACTTTTTTTTTAAAATTCGTATCTTTTTATCATTAATGCTTAAAAAAAAAATGAAAAAAGGATTTTGAAGTTAAAGATTTATATTTTTAAGAAAAAAATACTCCAAGTTGATTAAATAGTATTATCGATTTTTCCCAGTACCAGGAATAAAGGCATTTCTCGAATTGTAATTTTTTGATCCTTACTCTGTAAATTTCCTTTTTTTTCGCGCTTTTTGGTAAAAAAATAATACAGAATATTATTTATGATTATTAGCAAGGACATGTATCAATAAAAATAAAAA
>JANQDE010000645.1:16496-31551 GCA_037157785.1 Cephalotes varians
CGATTGACTTATATAATATTGATTTACATAATTTGCTTGTTGGTCTAGATAGTCTCATGCTCTGCATATGCAGGCCTGCGTTTAGAAACATCACTTGGTTGGTCTACGCTAAAGTATCAATCTATCTTTATCTCTATCTATCTATCTTTATCTCATTAGACGTAAACAAGGATAGAATAACACCCTAGCGTATTCGGGTGACGTTTCTGAACGCATCCCAGCTATGTCATCTCGTGTGCGATAGCTTCTGAGCTAATATGATAATGCAGGAAACATGTAACGGGGCAAGCCCCGTTTGTAAATATGTATAAAGTTATTTAATTATAGTATTTCATAGCATTAGTATTAGATATAATTTAATTAGTCTTTAGTTGTAATTTTGTTCACGATTCATTGTTCATATAATTTTCCGGTGTGAACCGAATTCCGTTGTGAATACCGGCTGTAATCACGATTACGACACATGCCCCAGCGCGCAAACATCCGCGCCCCGTACACCGACCCCGGACGGATCTTAGACCGCTCCGGGGTATATAAGCCAAGCAAATTCGGCAGTCGGGACCAGTTCCTTCTCTCAAGTGCGAGGCGGTGTCTCAAACTAGAGAGGACCTTCGGTGCTAGAGGCGTTGTCTCGAAGCACCACATCCTGACCGTCCGGTCGAGGCGTTGTCTCGATGAACCCGGTGCTAGAGGCGTTGTCTCGAAACACCACATCCTGATCGTCCGGTCGAGGCGTTGTCTCGACGAACCCGGTGCTAGAGTCGCTGTCTCGAAACACCATATCCTGACCGTCCAGTCGAGGCGTTGTCTCGACGAAACCCGGTGCTAGAGGCGCTGTCTCGAAACACCACATCCTGACCGTCCGGTCAAGGCGTTGTCTCGGCGAACCCAGTGCTAGAGGCGCTGTCTCGAAACATCACATCCTGGCCGTCCGGTCGAGGCGTTGTCTCGACGACCACCGGCGCTCCGACGCGCACCACCTCCGACGGCCACACAAGCCCGAGGATCGAACAGCCGTTGTCACGGCTCACGGGTATCTCGCGCCCGTATTGTACATACCACCCCTGTAGATAGTCGCCCCGACCTAAAGATTAAGGAAACCGCGCCGCCGCGCACATTCCACCGTAATTACAAACTAGCAATCAGTAAGTCGCGCCGTACCGCGAGGAACCACCGCCGTGCGATAGCGCTACGTCGATCCACGTGAAACCGTGATCTTCTCCGAGCATACGACATTACGCCACCGTTTTGTAAGGCACCGAATGCCGTCTCGTAATCCAAAAAACAAAGAAATAAAACGCACAATACATTTCAGCAATAAAACATGACCGAGTGACGCAATTTCACGCCTTCCCCTCCCCGATCCTTGGCGCCGACCGAGCTGTTCGGCAGGCGGAAGGCCGGGCAAAAGCCGAAGAAAATCGGCTCCGTTACAAACGGAATTAAAAATTACCGACATTTTCCGTATCATGAATTACCATATTGACTGTGACGTAAACATATATATTGTTATAGAATTAAAATCTGTTTTATCGACCTCATACGAGTTCGATTTCCACTCCAGGATCCCCTTAAGGAGGGGAATACCTTTAGGAACCTAAAAAGACGGCAATTTTCAAGTATTTTTTAAATAAAAAGTATTTGGCTAAATTGTTTCAAATTTTTCTAGGCTACTTTGTCTACGTTTTGAGTACATAAATATATATTTTTTTAATACCAAATAGAATATAAACCGATATATGAAAATAAATAATTAAAGTTGCACTAAATCGGTCAAAGCTAGATCTTTGTGCTAATGTTTCTTATGTGAAATTATATACATTTCTCAAGTTCACCAAACTGTACGCCGAATAAATTTTCGGTCATGAACTCGACATTAGCACGAAGATCTAGCTTTGACCAGTTTAACGCATCTTTAATTATATATATTTTTTTACAAAATATTAAAAAATACTGAAGCTGCAGCGATGTAAATAATGGAGATGATGATGTGAATTGTTAATCGATACACGTAGCATTTGTTGTATTGATCTGAAACAGACAGACAAAATCTTTTATGTTAATAAAATGTATTGCGCTCTACGTGAACCTAAAAAAAGTGAAAAAAAATGAAAAAATGACGCATGTCTGAAAAAAATAAATTTTTCACGAAATTTTCGTTGAATTTTGCAATAAAAAAAGTATTTTTTAAAAATAATTTTCGTAAACATTTAGATTCACATTTAGATTCATTTAGAAGATAATTATATAGTTTAGTTGTAGCTACAATTTGAGGAAAATCGGTTGAATAGTTTCTTAGCTATCTTGTACACCAATTTTGAAAATGACGTTTTAAGAAAAACGCATTCACAGTTTTGAAAAATAAAAACTATATCATTTCATTGACTTACTGGTTAGTTTGCAATCTCAGGATCATCTAACGATCCTTCAATTTCCTCTTAAAACTCGTTTTTCATTAAAAGTTGCTTTCGACGGGCTTTATGAGCTCTTTTTGTCTCCGATAAGCTGCGACGCTTCTGCCTGCGTTCGAAAACGTCCCCTGCCAACGCGAGTGAGGTGACTTAAGGATACGCGTTTAGGGGATAATTGAGAACTCTGGGAACAGTTTGTTTTCGAACGACCATTGAGTGATCAAAATAGATCAAAGAATTGAAGTGCAAATACAAAATGAATAGTGTTGCCGAATTACGTCGAAAGCGTTTGATTTATCTAGCTATAATAACCAGCGACGAGTTTTTGAAGATCTACCAATTTGAATAATAGTGATACAGACGAGGAAATTGATACTATTTTTCTTGACAAAATATCGGCGTAAATTGCGTGGAGCACGAAAGAAACCATTGCGTATTAGAAGTTATGTAGACAGAATCGTTCTAGGCCTAACAACGAAGCAATTTCGTGAGCATGACTTCTGACACGTATGAGATTTTAGAAGAAAAATTAAGTATTTTACTAAACAAGAAGAATCATTCAGGAAGGCCTACCTTTTTTGTTCGCAAGCAACTGCTCTCTATGTTGTGGCTTCTTGCTGCTCCTGATTCTTACAGGTAAAGATGTTCCTCAAAAGTAGGACGTTTTATTTTTTTAGCTTATTATTGTCAGTAATGTCTGATGTTATATATTGCAGGTCTGTAGGTGAGCGATTTGACATGGGAAAATCATCTGCAAGCGATTCTTTTATGAAAGTTAAAGTTCTTAATGATATTGCTGGATTGTCTGGCTCCGAGGAGACCGATATTTTGCTGTTCTTGAAAAGTTTTAGCGCATTGGAAAATTATCACACATAATAGGAGCTATAGATGGAACAAATATACCAATCAAAGCCCCAAAGGTACTTGATTATGTTATAGCATTGGGAATAGAAATGTTAATATTCTTAGGATTCTTTCTCCTGATGAAGAAAGAAATAGCAGAAATGAAATAATAACTGAAAGAAAACGAGGTAGAAAGTTAACCAACCAGAATGATTCCGTTCCTCTTTTTCATGCCAGGTTTCCCATAGCAAAAATGTTATGGAACGGAATTAAAACTGCATTATTCCTGATTGATTAGTCTTCTACTTATAGCGTTTTCGGCCCGAGTTAAACCGATCTTGGATTCAAACTATGTTATTGATGGAAGATGCAACATCAACTAATAGTAGAGCTTGATAATTCGGTATCTAACCCACGTTAGATACATCAGGTTAACCTATAAAACGCCGAAAACGCTATAGTTTTCTTTCCGTTACTATTCCGTTCCGTCATTTCTTTCTCCATCGAAAAACATCCTTAGAGTTGTATTTCCAACTAAGGGCAAATGTTTTCAGCATCGTAACTTTAATTTTGTTGGTAACTATATTTTTCTTTATATCTTTCTTCAGAACTTATTATCTACAAGAGACAAAGATATAATTACCAACGAGTTAAAATTATTCGACCAATTATTGGAACAATTGGTCTTTTAGATCAATATTATATTTGTCCGTCTTTGTCGTTTCAAGCCTGTTGAATAACTGTAGAATAAAGAGCCAAAAATTCTTTGTTCTGCAATTAACATGTTTGAAAAAGAGTGACCGCAAAATAAACCTGAAATTCGCCTGTTTTTCGGTAATCGATTACGGACACAGGAAAGACGCAGTCGAAATTGTATTCATATCTTATTAATCCTTGGGCAATTCTAAGATGAGCATAACTTTTTGTTTTTCGAAAAAATTCCAAAATCACACCTTGTTAAGGGTTGAAAGTAATTAAAAAAGGCCAATATCTAAAAAAAATTGAGAAACACAGTACTATTGTTAAGAATCGTATTTGACATAAATTACTTGCAAACATGATCCAGTCAAAGATATCAACCCTACAATACTGTTCGCATCAAAATAGTACCCCCTCTCTCAGTGAAGGGGTTGAAAACTATTTCTACACGATACCTTACCATGCTAAAGGTTCTAAGACTGAAAAGTAGCTATGAACTTCTGGGTTTTATTAATAAAAGACAATAACAAAGCATTTTTGGCATAGTCTTTGAAAACTACCCCTCAGGGTTGCAAAAAACCTACCCTAATCTCGAAAAATGCTCGAACAAGTACTGTTTCTCAATTTTTTTAGATATTGGCCTTTTTTAATTATTTTCAACCTTTAACAAGGGGTGATTTTGGAATTTTTTCGAAAAACAAGTTATACTCATCTTAGAATTGCCCAAGGATTAATATGATATGAATACAATTTCGACTGCGTCTTTCCTGTGTCCGTAAGCGACTACCGAAAAACAGGCGAATTTTGCGGTCACTCTTTGTATGGCAAAAAACGAACGAATGTTATATTAGCCTTAAGATGCGATTTTACTTAACGTTTGTCGGACGTAGTTACATTGGCTATTAAATAGCCTAAAGTCTATCGAAAGTCTAAGAATTCTCTATCTATAGACAATTACTATCCATCTGACATGTTATTAAATATTATTAAGTTAAATCCCAGTCTAATGTAATTTTATTTCTAGGTGGATGCACGCTTCTACATAAGTAAAGATAAAGCATACGCAATAACATTGCAAGCAATGTGTGATACAGAACTTCGATTCTTAGATTGCTTTGCTGGATCAGTGGGAGATCGACATGTCTTTCGAAATTCTATGAAAAAAAGTCAATATAAATAGAGCAGCTTTTTTGTGGATCAGGATTATATCATTAAAGATAAAGCTTATGCATGTTTGTCATGGTTGATATCACCATTTATTAATTTCGGCCAATTCACAGAAGTAAGATATTTAAATTAAAGGACTGAACAGCATGCTTTATAGTAGCTTTAATACTATATTCAATTCTTCTTTTATTCCTTTTTTTTTAATTTAGATTTTTTTTAATTTATTCACAATCTTGCTTTGAGAGACCATAAGCCGTAAGTCGAAAGAGATTAAAGGTTGGTTTATGGAGGACGTACGATTATTATTGGGCAATAATTTCTTAATTCTTTGGGCTTAGAGCTTAAGTTTTGCGCCTTAAATTTAGATCTACAATAGATTTCTAAATCTTAAGCTATAAGAAATGGACGAATCACAGTCAGTTATTCTCTTCGCATACGATTGTAACTAGTCAACTTTTTACGACTTACGGCCTAAAACACATTGTAGATCCTATTATAGATCCGGACTTACATTTTAGTGTGCCAGGGGTAAACTATAAGAATTTCGTTTTGCTGAATTCATTTACGTCTAACGATTGAAGTCTAAAGACTGCGCGAGAAACAGAAATTAATGTCACTAAAGATTGCTTTATGGAAGTCGTAACCGTACGCCGTGATCTAAGAATTGACTAACAGTCGAGTGTTCCCTTCTTATTCGACTGATTAGTCAATTCTTACAGATTACGGCATACGGTTACGGCTTCCATAAATCAATCTTTAGTGACATTAATTTCTGTTTCTAAGCTGTTCTCGCGCAGTCTTTAGACTTCAATCGTTAGACGTAAATGAATTCAGCAAAACGAAATTCTTATAGCTTACCCCTGGCACACTAAAATGTAAGTCCGGATCTATAATAGTGTTGCGAGTCCTGCCCGGATGAGCGAGCCGCGCGAGTCAGCTGGCGAACCGATCGAACAATCGTTGTTGATCGGTTGCTAAGGCGATGTTGGAATGTTCAGATTAACGCGGGACTTCTCTGGAAGAAGACGTGTCGCGAGTTTGTAATCGTTTCCTCAGAAATAAAATTGTGTTCTCGTTTAACCTCTTAGGCACGGCTGAATTTTGCGCGGGGCTGTTTCTCTGTACGGCAGAGTTCAACGCGAATTACGTGTAAATGATACGGCACTGCAACGTGTGACGGATAATGCTGTTCTTTACACGAGTACATTGGAATGAAGTGTTTGATGATTAAATTATAATTTTTCTTAAAGATATGATACACGCATTTTAACTTTAATAAATATAGTTAACAATCGATGTGAATGCAAAAGTCGTACAGAATCGTACAGAAAGATGACATCCGCGAAAGCCACTATAGTGGCGCATAGTGTCTAAGAGGTTAAACATCTTGTCTTTCATTCGTGAGCGAAAGACGTGAGAGCGTGATTGGCACGTACACCATTTTGGGGGCCCCTCCGGGATCGAACGAGCATCCTTTGTGAAAGACAAGCAGCGATTGACGTGATGGCTTCCGTCCCCACGACCAGGAAGCGGCTTCGTCCAGAAACGACAAAATTTACTCCCGAGTCGACGGCTCTTCAATGCGGGAGATTCGACAACTACGGGAGGAACAAGCGCGTCGGGAGGCGGAGATGGCAGCGAGAGAGCGACAGCGCGACGAGGAGCTCCAGCAGCTGCGAATTCAGCTAAGKCGCTCSTATAATATTCCGAATGACGCGGTGCGTGGTATAGATGCGGCCGCGAGTGGGRACGCGATCGCGATAGYGCAAAGCGTGAACAYGATCGCGAGCGGAGGCGCGTGCGTGGCATCTCGAAGCGCGGACGCGGACGCGAGTGCAGATATTCAAGTAGAGTTCGGTTTAAAATTAAAGCCGGACACATATGACGGGACGGTTCCGCTTCGAGAATTTTTCGCGCAGTTTGAATTAATAGCGCGCGCGAGTYGTTGRAAYGAAATGACAAAAACAGTTTCATTAGCTTCCTGTTTGAAGGGGAAGGCGCGTGCAGTATTAAAATCGGTAGAAGATCCGATGAATTTAAATTACGCGGATTTAAAATCGAAATTAGAGTTGCGTTTTGGAGAGGGACATCTCTCGCAAAATTTCTATGCTTCTTTTACAAGTCGAAAACAAAAAGTCGAAGAAGATTTTGCTTCGTTTGGATATATGAAAGGCTTTGCCGTTTATATCCGGAAGGAACATTTGCGCTTCGAGATAAAATTGCGTGTTCACAATTTATTTCGGGGTTTGTAGATAACTTTGTAAAAAAAACTCTTCGTTTGGAGGGGATTAATTCCTTAAAAACGGCTGTGGTAAGAGCTAGAGCTATTAAAGAGATTCAGGAAGAATGTTATGAGAAGGAGGGGAAATTTAAATTTTTCAAGACGAAATTTTCTCGAGAAAAGGAATCAGGGGAATAAAAAAGTAGAGGAGGAGAAGGAAGGTGAAAAAAGAAGTAAGGAAATTAAAAACGTTTTTCGTAAAAATAAGACCAATGATTCGGGCCGGAAGGAGTGTTTGCTCTGCGGCAAGCAAGGGCATTTTCGTTTTGAATGCCCCAGCAGAGAGGGAAACTCGGATTAATTGATCTCTTCGGGGAAAGATCAACTAATGAAGACCCCGAAATTTAATTCTTTCTTTTTAAAGAGAGTCAAGCGATTGAGTGAGGATTTTTGCTATAAGGGAAAGTTAAATGGGAAAGAATGTTTATTCAGGGTAGACACGGGCTCCGATGTTTCAATTATTAGTAATAAATTTATCAATGGGACGGAAAGGAAAATTGATGTGGGAAATTGTARATTRAGATAWCCCACTGGAGAAAATGTTTCTAYTAARTTYAAAATTGATACGGAAATTGAACTGGGAAAATTATTTATTAAAATCCCAATGTTTGTCTCTGAAATTTCTGACGATTGCCTTTTGGGGGTAGATTTTCTCAGGAGGATCAATTTGAATAATATTTTCGATTCAGTTTTTGGGGAATCAAATATGAGTAAGCAAGTGGCTCTTGTAGGGGAATTTACTGAAAGAGTTTCGTTTTCTTTGAAGGAACTCTTTGTAAATAATTCAAAGAATCTGAATGAAGGACAACGCGAAATTTTTATTGATTTCTTACGGCAGGACTCGCAACACTAGAATCTACAATGTGTTTTAGGCCGTAAGTCGTAAAGAATTGACTAGTTATAGTCGTATGCGAAGAGAATAACTGACTGTGATTCGTCCGTGTGTGATTTCTTATAGCTTAAGGCTTAGAAATCTATTGTAGATCTAGATTTAAGGCGCAAAACTTAAGCTCTAAGCCCAAAGAATTAAGAAATTATTGCCCAATAATAATCAATTATTTTCCTCATATTCACTTGTGATTGGTTAATTTCTGATGACTTAGGGCTTAAAAGCTTAAGATTATTTACGCCTAAAAATCTCATAGTAGACACTGCTTTATGGCTTCTTAAGCCCGGACAATAAGTGGCTACATTCAGTAGAAAAAGCAGCTTAGTAAGCGCTTTGTGCTAATTGGATTATATTTTTAGATCTAAATTGAAATAGGATTATTCCTCTAAATCTAAAAATATAATCCAATCAGCGCGAAGCATTTATTAAGCTGCTTTCTCTGCTGAACGCAGCCAGTGTTTTAAGTCTGAAGCCATAAAAAATGAACGAATCATAGTTGAGTATTCTCCTCGTATTTGACTGTAATTGGTCAATTTCTTACGATTTAAAACACCTATTGTAGATTCGGCCTAAAGCAAAGTTGTGAACCTAGAGTTATGATTTACAGGCTTAAAAACAATTTAACACATTACATGCCAGTATGAGGCAAGTTATCGAAAGAGCATTTGCGTTGTTAAAAGGCAGATGGAGACGCCTGAAATTCTTAGACATGAAGCGTGATGACATGATTCCTTTTGTCATTCTGGCATGCTGTGTACTACACAATATTTGTTTTGATAATGGATTGGAAAATTACGAAGATTTCATTATTGAAGGACACGATGACGATGATAATGATGATGACAATAATAATGATCATTTTATTAGACGGTCAGAAACTTCCAAGACGATCCTGAGGATATACTGAAACGACAATATCTTATTATATTCTTATTATATCTATTATTATTCGCTGATTATTGTTTATAAATAATGTAATAAAGAAAGAAGGAGTTTTAATATTTATAAAGATATATTAATTTAATTTGTACTTTTTGATTATTTCACAATAAAACTTAAACTACTTATTTTAATACTTATAATCGTTTACATCTGTAACTATCAGCTATTATAGAACATTGTATTCAGAAGAAATAAAAATATAATTCAACATCACAGTTTTATTTCATTATATAACGAGATGTAAAATATTGAAGATAAAGAACAAATCATTTTCAATCAGTCAATAAAAAAAATAAAAGTGGCGCCCGTTTGGCCACGTTGCAATTGCCTACAAGTCACTCACAGCGCTTGAACAGTAGAAAGTCTTTAGACACCGGCTGCTGTGAGTGGCTATGGTCGACGTGGGCAAACGGAACGCTCCCTAAAAATAATAATGTATCATAGATTTTTAATTGCAATAATATTAAAGGAAAATAACCAGTTTATAATAAATACAAAATGTTGATTTAAGAACTAATAAATTTGCACAGAATTTGCAATAATACAATAACAGCATTTAATATTGCAAAGTTAAGACAGGTACAAATTGCACAATAACAGTACCTAAATTGCGTTCCGTTATTCATTGCCAATACTGAAAAGAATATAAGTGATGTAAATCTGATAAATTCTTTGACTATAAATTTGCAGGACTGGCAATGAATAAGGACCTATCCGGATAAATTTGCACAATCATATATTATGCAAAACGTAAGTAAGTAGCTGAGTATTTAGAATATTATGTAGTACTGTGTACTATACAATATTCTATATACATATACATATGCATCGTCTACAATGACAGTAGCAGTGTATGAGGTTGCAAGAGTAAGAAATTGACTAATAGTTGAATGTAAGAATAGTTGACTGTGAATAATCAATTTCTTATTCTTACAGTTTCATCAACTACTGCCATTTTAGACCACACATAAAGTCGAACTTATATAATTACAGTTTATCAAGAAGTTTCGTCATAAAATGTTCATAGGTTTTTTGGGTTTTGTCCTGACATTCTAATAACTCCTGGTACCTTCGTTCTTTAGCTTCATCACAATTCTTGTTTTCTCCTTTTCATCCATACATCTAATTCACGTTCCATACGCGTCTTTAGTTTCTTTGATTTTTTTTGATATCCTTTCATTGTCTTCAGTATCATCAATGTCGCTGGTGGTTGTATTATCAGTGTTAGAAGATGCATTGTTTGAAATAATTGTTAAATAAGATCTCTTTTTGAGATTTGAAGCTAAAGCAACAGATTTTAGGCAAGGTTTCTCTCCCAACACCGCCTCCAATTCTTCAAAATATTTACAAATTTTGGTTCCACTCCTGTCTGATTATTATGGTCCTTTGTACGCTTGTACACTTTAGTTATGTCCTTAAATTTATTTTCACAATTTTTAGTAGTATATTGCCAGGTACTGTTTGTTTTTTTCAGCTCCTCACTTATTTTTGTCCATACAACATCATTTCTAATGACACTACTTTCAAACAGGAGTTGGTGTTGTTTCCACCGATAAATGAATGTCAGCGTTCTCATCTTTCCAAATCGCAGTAGTTTTCTTTTCGTCACATGTCTCATCTGAAAGTACATTTATATCATTCTCACAAGCTAATTTTCCAGATAATTTTTCGATTAACTTTTTAAGTTTAGACTCTACATCAAAACATTGTCGAATTTGTGGGACATCCAGCACTTCAATCATAATGTTTCCTGTAAAAAAAATTTCAAAGATACATTAGTAAAATACTAGGTATATGCGAATATCAACTTATGTTATGAAAGATTCTAACATGTGATGAAAAAAAAACAAGAGCCCTGTTTGACTATAATCCGATTGACCACAGCCACTCATAGCAGCTAGTGTCTAGAGGTTTTCCACTGTTCAAGCGTTGTGAGTGGCTGGTAGTCAATCGGATTCCTCCTACTACTGCATTTTGGAAAGATAAGCTGTAAAGATACTCATTTATCAATGGAAGTAGCATCAATCTTTGTTTGAAATTAGTATCATTAAAAATAATCAGGAAATGAAAGTACGCGTTACTTAAAAAGCGCCGTTACTTTGTTACAATAACGATTTGTTAATTCTTTATGACGGTACCATCATGATTGGAAAAGTCGTTGTTGAAAAAAATAACTCGTTATTTATAACGATTGTAAAACTATAAAAGTAATGTAGTAAGTATAATAAATCGATCGGTGCAAGAAACGAAATACTTTTTTGTGAATAACGCGTAATGGTTGTAACGATGCATCTTCCAGACAAAGATGCATCGTTACGACGCACCGAGAACCGCGTCGAAATTCAAAGCCGCTAACGACTAAGTCCGCGTTCGGGACCGCTCGCAACATCCGCGAGCGCCGGCATCCCACCACTGCCGAGCACGGGCCCCCTCTCCGCATCGAGCGCTGAGAGAAGGGGAGCCCGCTTATTTTAATTACCTGTCAATTTTTGGCAGTAAGCGGCCGGCCGGGTATATAAACTGTCCGGACTGCACGAAAAGCACGCCAGTCCTAGCGATCCGATCCTAGAGACCAGCTCCGAATCCGCTTCCTAGCAATCTAGCAGAGATCTCGGGACCGAGAGTACTCGGTCTCCGTCGAGCGTCTCCTTGACTCTTTAAAATCCGCATCCGAGATACCGGGATCGAAAGATTTCCGCTGAGCGTACTCGGCTCTTGGATATTCCGAACCGCTCCGAGATACCGGGATCGAAAGATCTCCGCCGAGCGTACTCGGCTCTCGAAGGATCCATACCCACATTTACTTGCACGAGGTATCAAGATCGAGCCTACTCGATCTCCGCCGAGAGTACTCGGCTCTCAAGGCGAATCACGGGGCCATTGCATAGGTCCCGCTGCACCGAGCAAGCAACCAAACCACCGCGTGCCAAAATTAAATATTCTCGACAGAGAGGGCGCGTGCCGCACCCGTTTCGGCCAATCGGCTCGCCCGATTGCACCGCGCATCGGTCTTGCGCCACCGCGCTGCCGCGTGATACGTTCCGCGGAACGAACTCTTCGAGCCCGTACAAACCGTGAAAACTGCATTAGTACGGTGCACACTAATTACAAGGCACCCACCCGATTTCGCGTGCCTCGATCCGGATATATATATATATATATATATAGCCCTCGCTATGGCGCACCGGAGAGCCCTAGTGGCTCCCCGGTGCGCCCCTACTAGTCCATCTATTACCACGGGGTCAGTCCCGCGGCGGCGCCGGGTTCGCTTGAGGGTTCGCCTTGTCTCGTGGGCGGACTGGCGGAGCGAGGCTATTTCCTCGCTCCACCAGTAGACCGCCCATCGGGGGCGGGGGCTGGCACGAGGCATAGCGGAGTCGCAGGCCTCTATAAGGAGGTCCCTTAGTCTCCCCGCACATGCCTTCACACCCCCCGTCCCTTCCTCCTCCGCCGCCGCCGCGGGCCACAGTCCGGCGTATAGCGTCTGTACAAATTTGTCTTCTTCCATCTTGCGCAATACCCATCGCCGCGGTCGGGGGAAGCGGCGCCGGAGCACCTGGGCCGGGGAGCTCTCCAGGACCATCTCGATGTAGCAATGATCCGTATCGGTGAGCTCCCCTACCACACGCCACCCGGTTACTCGGGCCGCAGCAGGAGCGGTGGCCCAGGTCAGGTCAACCACCGACTCCCCCTGCGGCCTCATACAGGTGCTCGCTGAGCCCACGTTTAACAGATGTAGGCCCAGCGACGCCGCCCATCCCTCCAGGATCCTCCCCCTCAAGTCCGTTCGCCGGGAACCCCATACCCCGGAATAGGCGTTGAAGTCCCCGGCCACGATGATCGGATAGGAGGCGTATTCCCGTACTGCCTCCCCTATCCGCTCTAGTCTGTTCTCAAAGAAGGTTCGGCCTCGTCCCGGAGGGATATAGACCCCGACCACGATGATGTCCCCCCATCTCACCACGACGAACTCCGTCCCCGCCCGCAAGGGTGTGCAGGGGAGGGAGTCCGCCGTCTGTCGCCAGGTGATCGCGGACGTGCCCGAGGAGTCAACCGCCCAGTGAGAGTGTCTGGGCGGAACCCTGTAGGGCTCCGCGATCACCACCAAATCAGCATCACGCTCCGCGGCGACCTGCATCATCAGGTCCTGCGCCACGGAGGCGTGATTAAAGTTGACCTGCAGGAGTCTGTTCGCCATTGCTGACAGCTATTATGTCCTGCTCCTGCAGGTCCTCCCATCCGGAGGCGGTTTGGGAACGACAGCTCTCATCTGGCCGCTCCTGCACCACCTCCATCCACTCGCTCGTGTCCGCGTCACCGGCCGCCGCATAATCGGTCGTCGCGCCCGGCGCTGCCCCGAGGGGCCGCGGAACTCCGCAGGTCTCCCCTCCCCCCTCCTCCCGTCATTCGGGTCGGTCTCGACCGCCCATCTCTCGTCGCTCCCCCTCTTGGGGAGAGGGGAGCGTTTCCCATTTCATCCACCTCTATTCTGTTGTCCCCTCTCGCGGACGCCAAGACTCGCGGGGCGGTTGCTCAGGAGGTCGCGGTCGATCGTCCGTCGGCTCCTCCCCCTCTACTTCTGCTGCCCCGTCTCGGGGCGGAGCAAGCGGGGCACCCGACCCTGTGGTTGGCCGGGCGCCCCGCTTCCGCGCATAGCACGCAATTTGGTGGGGCCACGCACTCGCGCGCTCGGTGTCCCACTTCGCCACATCTGTAACATCTATCCGAATGGTCGATGTCGTTGGGACACGCCGCCCGAACGTGCCCTTTTTGCATGCATTTATAGCACTGCATGGGCCGCTCGGGCAGCGCCTCCACCCTCGCTCTGGTCCACCCCAGTCTTATGATACCGCTCTTAATGACATTTTTGGCCGCCGCCAGGGGACACTTCGCCCACACGGTGCCGAGGCCATTTGGAGCCCTTCGGATGGGCCCTAGTCGCATCTCTGCGGGTTCACATCCCCCGACAGAGGCCACCCCCGCCGCGATCTCCTCCGCGGAGATCGAGTCCTCGATGTCTCGGACTCTGATCTCCGCGGTCTTGACCGGCCTTGAAATTATCACCCCAGGCCTGTCAGCCAGGGCCTCCCGCATTTTCGCGGCGAGGGTGTCCGCTAGTTTGGGTGCGTCGGCGCCAGGAATCTCCAGAAGGAGGGCGCCCTCCTCGGTCGCAGATCCCGGACCCCGAGTTCCTCCAGTTTGATTCTTTCTCTTGCAAACCGCATCGTTTCGGCTGCTTCGCCCGTTGGGCACGCTACTTGCACCGCCGCAGTCCGCGGCAGCTTCCTGAGTGTCGATGGGCCCTTTTGTTCGTCCCGTGTCGTTGTTCCGCCGCCATTGTTGGTGTCATTGTCACTAGATCTCGCTGTTGTCGGGCCTGCTGGCCCGACTTCGTTGTAGGTCCTCTCGGTCTTGACCTCGATGACGGTTCCGCACTCTTTTGTTTGGCCTCTTCTCTCCTCTCTTTTCTCCCCACCACCCACGACCAAGGGGTCTCCGCCGCGGTTGTCGCAGCGGGACTCTGTGTAGGGGCGGGAAGAGTGATAGTTGTCCTATTTTTGGGCTCGTTCATTGGACCTGTAACGATGCACCCCCGAAATTGCATCGTTCCTAGCCGGACACCCGCTAGAGGAACGTCATGTAACGAGGACGTTACGGCGCGGTGAGCCGCACTTATCTTTTGCCGCCGCGAGCTTTGCCCCGAGAGCACCCGAAACTCACCGAACACCGCCGAACAGCATCTCGCTCGCCGAGATCCCCGCTCCGCAGCATCCGTACCACGAACTACGCCGAACAGCGCCGGAAATTCCCGACGGCGCGATT
>JANQDE010000645.1:32411-47323 GCA_037157785.1 Cephalotes varians
CCCCGATACACGCACTGCTCGCTCGAACCATTCTTGGTAACAACCGATCTCTTGTAACGTACTCGTCTCCAGTCTCTTGTATTATACGCGCTCTATACATTGTAACGTACTCGTCGCCGTTTCTCTTGTATTGTACGCGCTTTCCTCGTCTCCGTGTTTTTGTGTCATCTGCGCTCCGTTCTCTTGTGTTACACGCGCTCGGTGCATTATACGGTATTCAGATTATCTATTTGTGATCTAAGTCCTTCTCGCGTTGTGTTAATATATCTATATCTTGTCTTTTCTTAGTTTAAATAAATCTTGTCTTTTTGTTACATAAACGCTCGCCTTCTTTCTTTTCCCMGACCGTTTTCGACCCCGGCCTACGACCCGCGAGCTAATCCGCGCTGTCGAAAACCTGGTACATTTCATGTACATTTCATGGCCTGGTACATTTCATGACCCATATAGGTGGACCGCTGGGATTTCCCCTGGGTGTGGGGGTCAGTCCAGGCTTCGGCGTGTGCTTTGGCTTCCGTCCTTCTTTTCTCTCTCCTTTTCTCTTTTTTCCTCTTGTTCCTGGTCTTTGTGTCCCCTCTGATTGTGGTATCTTTCGCCAGGGTTTGGAGTGCTGTCTTATCGTGATTCCTTTCTCTGAGTAGTGCCTCTACTTCTCTCGCCCTGAAGATATGCCAGGACTCTCGCCGCTATCCTCTCCTCCAGATACTGTTTTGGGCGGTCCTGGTGACTCCAGTGGTGCGTACAGTGCTTGTTCGTGGGTTTCCTCCTCTTCTTCGCCGCTATAAGGCTCCATCTTGTTCCAATTGGGAGCGTTTGGCCCCCTCTTGTTCTCCTTCCTTTTCTTTGTCGTTGTTGTATTGGCGGCCAACAACTCTTTTATCTTTTCCCGCTCGCTAGCCGTCGGGGGGCGGTCCTCAATTATCTTGAGGACCCCCTTTAGCGGAGGGCGAATGGCGGGGTGGTCGCGTAGCTCTTGCTCCGTTGCCTCCACTCTTTTCTTAAGGGAGATCGTTTTAGGTTCCCCTCTCTTGGCCGGCTTCAGGGGGAGTGTCGTTTTCCCGGTCCCGGGGTTCATCTCCGGGGGGTCGACATCTATCCCCTTTTCTTCTTTCTCCTCCGTATAGGACCAGTTTTCATAGTGGTCCATCCTTCTTGTCTTATCTTCTTTTTGACGTTGAAGTCTGGCCCTGAGTTCCTCTCTCTCTTGAAGAGTTTTCTTGTAGAGGTTCAGGTGTTCTTGGGCCTTTACACTCTCCGCCTCAGCCCTTATAAGGGCTTTTTCCATCTGTTCCCTTATAGTGGTCATTTCCCTGGCCATGGATGATTTCGTTTCCTCGAGGCTCCTTTTAAGGAGCTTGATTTCCTCCGTGTTGGCCTGTTCCGCTGTTCGGTCAGTCCTGGTCCTTAGAACCTCCAATATGCCGAGGGTATTAGCGGTCGCCAGCTTGAGGTCTCTTTGGCATGTTCCCTTCAAGTTTCTGCTGGCCTTGACTACCCTCAGTACCTGGATCTGGCTCTCTTTGATGCGATTTGTCAGATCCGCCGTGGGATCCTCAACTGCTCTTGCAGTGATCTCTTCAGGATTGATATCCGATTTCCTGATCACTTCCTCTGGTGCTAGTTTCATCCATTTCTCCTCGTTGACTAACTCTAGAGCTCGCCTCATCTCTTCGTTGGCCAGCCCCTTGGCCTCAGCTAGGTTCTTGTAGTGGCCCGTGTCATAAAGTTTGCCCGACCCTTGGGCCTCTTTTCCCTCCTTCGCTCTCTTAGGTGGGAAGGGGGTCGCTGGGTTATCATCCGACAGCGTCTGGACGTTATCGCGTTCCTCCTCCTCCTCTTCCTTCCTCTTCCCCCGCTGTTTGTCTTTCGGTTCAGGGTTCGGCAGTGCGGCGGGATCTTCTTCAGAGACAGTAGATTCGGTCCGGCGGCTTTCTTTGTCGGGACCTATCTCTTTCTCTTTCCGAACTCGGTTGACTTGTATGTTCCTCTGTGGGGGTAACTGTACTCTCGGTTCGTTCCTCTCGGGTCCTTGATACCCTTGACAAGGATTCTTTGGGCTCGGGGTCGGGTTCGGATTTTCCGGCGCCCTGGCGCCACTCGCTCGATCCGATCTGATGTTTGCTGTGCCTGGGACTATCCCGRGCAGACGTACKATATCCAACGGCYCAGTCGTGGCARGGGTAGACTCGAGGTTATGGGTCCTCGGACTTACTCTCAGCCAGCATTCTAGCTCTGCATGTTCGTTGCCTAGCACGATCGCGAGAGCGATCAAGCAACGTCCGCGGCTATACTGCAAGTAGACCCAGGAGGGCTAAAGTAGTCAGGAGGTAGGCATGTACCTTCGCCCCTTCCATCAGGTTGGTTCTTGCAAAGAAGGTTTGTCGGGTGTCCTAGCTTTACGAAGTCTAGGCGCCCCGGCTGGGTGCAGTTGTCTGGAGCCATATACTCCTAGCGGCCTGAAAACCGCGATGTACGGGCAGCACTTTGGGAAGATCGGGCTTGTGTCGCGAGGTCGATGGGTGAGTACAGTTAGGAGTGTGATGCGAACACAGGACCCCTAGTAAGGTCCCTAAGCCTCTCACACTCAAGTCACACATTTACCTCCCCGAGGTACCCCTGGAAACATCCGTAAGGATGGTTGAATTTTGTTATAGCGCAGGGGCACACTGTGCCCCCCCTATCTTTCCCCTCCCTTCCTTTGGATTTGCCGCTCTCCTCCCTGGACGAATCTCCGCTCGGGCGGAGATGAGATTAACTTCGCCGATCGCGTCCTCCGGGTAAAGGGACTGCGTCGATGTGGCACGGGGGCAATTCGGGAACTATCTCGAGAGTGGCTTGCTGTGGACACCGCCGAATGGACGCATGAAATCTCATGACGGTGCAAGGTGCGGGGTCGGGTCGCGCCGGGGGGACGGAATTCCCCGGAGTGACAATGGAACTACAACAATATGAGTTACCCGAAGAGTAACGATGAATGGAGCAGGCGTGCTGAGTCACTAAGAAGGGGGCTTGCTGGACCCCCGGGGGGCRGATCTCTCCACCGGTACCAGTGTCCGTGTCGGCTAAGGAAGCCTCCGGGCTAATGACTAGAAACGTCCACGGCGAGCCGCTGCCTTAACGCATGCTGAGGAACCCCGGACTTGGAGTGACGCGTTATATGAGGAGACGTTACGCGTCTCTGATGATTATCTCACACATTGGTGTGGGAGGGCGCGGCGGATCCCATCTAATCGCTCACCTCGCCCCCCCTTCCCTGCTCTGAAGCGCGGGAAACCGTGCGGATCAGAGTTGCCACTGAACGTCCGAAATGCAGCACGCTCTCCTCACCATAGATACCCGAGCCGCTCGCGATTTTCCCTCTCCATTTACGCACACAGAGACGTTCCGGCTATCTGTGTAACGGCGCGTACTCGACTCAGTTCAGCGCGCCGAGCGAATAAGAGAATCTCTCCTTCCTGCTTGCTCTCGTCGCTCGGCTCGTCTTTCGCCTCGATGAGATCGAGCTGAGGTGCGTTCAGAAATTACGTCCGGATACACTTTTGCTATACTTAACGTTACGTATGTTATACCAAAAGTGTATCTATGCGCTATTTCTAAACGCATCTTTGCTTTCTCGGCGTGGGTCTGAGTCGCGGGCGCGCATAAAATTGCATGAAAATGCTCTAATATTTATATTCTTCATATAAAAATGAATGTTACATACATATGGAAATGTACATATAAAACACTTTAAATAACATTTAACAATACAATTTTATAGTTTATATATATATATATATACAGGGTGTTTGACAATTGTGGGGACAATTTTCATGGACAGCTACAGCGGACTAAACTAAAGCGAAAAGTCCTGTAGCATTTTTAAGTTTTCGCAATAGTCAACGAGATATTAATTTTTAAAGATTGCCCAATACGCGCGTCCGTCCAGCCTTCTACTGGCAAGTGTACGCCCGTTGCTAGCTCGATGCTCGACTCGCGGGGAGTAGGGAGTAGGCGTGGCCAGCGCGCCGAGTGACGGCGGGACTCACGGTATGCGCGGCGCGGGACGCTTGCCAATCACGCTGGCTACGCCTACTCCCTACTCCCCGCGAGTCGAACGTCAAGCTAGCAACGGGCGTACACTTACCAGTAGAAGGCTGGGCGGACGCGCGTATTGGGCAATCTTTAAAAATTAATATCTCGTTGACTATTGCGAAAACTTAAAAATGCTATAGGACTTTCCGCCTTAGTTTAGTCCGCTGTAGCTGCCCATGAAAACTGTCCCCACAATTGTCAAACACCCTGTATGTATTTGTTATTATTGTTGTAGCGATAAGAAAATTCTCTACTTCTTTGTACAAAAACCTGAAGTATTTGGAATGATTTATGCACAGTTTTATTACGCCGCAGAGATTAGTTGTTCTGTAAATAAAGTTTAAACAAATAGATAAACTTTATTTTCAGAATATTTAATTTCTACCGCGTATAACGAAACTGTGCATAAATCATGTTGAATACTTAAAGTGTGTGTGTGTGTGTGTGTGTGTGTGTGTGTGTGTGCGCGCGCGTGCGCGTGCGCGTGCGCGTGCGCGTGCGCGTGCGTGTGCGTGTGCGTGTGCGTGTGTGTGTGTGTGTGTATTCATTAAGGCGTGACAAAACAATCATTAAAGAAACATTATTATACATAATTGTGTACATATCTAATCTTTCATAAAAATTTTTAATAAAAAAACAAATATTCAAATCTACATAATTGTTCAACGGAAACTACGGGAAGTTTCTTGCGTAAGGAAAAAATGTAAAAAATTGTCTAATAAGTCATATATGTAACTATTGGATAATTTTCTACATTTCCAAAAGAATAAAAGGAAAGTGTTAAGCAATTACATAAAAGTGTTAAACGAAACATGAAAACAAAAGATAAAAATATAACAAATATTTAAGTTATTATTTACGCGCGTCGTATCATCAAATTGACTAAAGGTCTAAAGTAAAGATCTGAAATGATATAACTATAACTGTAGCTACATAACTTCTAATTACAAAATTCTTGAGTTACGATTTGATGATTATTCCATATTATGAATCGACTATCTTCCTATGAGTTTTTTAATAAGGCTGTATAATTATTTTTTTTATCAGTATGAAATTAATATAAAAGTTAAAATATATAACTCCACTCTTGGCCACTATGTACGCTTTTTTATTTAAAAAGTATGGATCACTTTACAAAAAAATTATCCTTAGCTCTTTAATATAATATAAATACTAATAAAATATATAATATAAATATTAATTATAAAAAATTCTTTTGTAACAACCTCACATTTTATTTATTGCATGTAAATATTTATTTATACAAAACGTATATAGTGTTGCTCAACGGAAACCGCGAGAAGGTGGTGGTCTCTTCCGTCAGGAGGGAAATGTAAAAAATTCTTATTTAGGTTATTATGTATGAAATATTAATAAGCATAACAATTGAAAATATTTAATATGTTACATTTATTATACTATTCAAAAATAAAATTTTTAATTTTTTAAAGAAATAAATTTTTTTTACATTTCCCTATGTGCTTGTGTGTGTGTCTTTGTGTGTTTGTGTGTGTCATGTGCATAAATTTTTACATCTTTTTACTCGCTTATCCTACTTCAGTATCCTTACGAACAAGATTTTAAGCGTTTATTCTTTTCAAACGTAATGTCTCCACGGACAAGATTTTAAGCGTTTTTTCTTTTCAAGCGTAATGTCTCCACGGACAAGATTTTAAGCGTTTTTTCTTTTCAAGCGTNATATATGATTATATATAGTAATTCTAAAAGCGCAGGGTTGGGTATAAAATATTAATAATTAAAGTATAAATAATTTGAACATAACGCGTATAAAATATAAAATTTGTAAACTATATTTTACGTTTTACTTATATAAATCAATACTATAGCGATGAAAGATTCATTTCATCAGAAAAAATGAATATTAAATTCAGTTTTTTAATTTTCAATATTGTATATTATATATTTTTATTTTATTAATATTGAAATCAGATTTATTAACAAGACTAACATTAACAAGACGGTGCACCAAAATTTACATGTACAGACGAAGGGTTAGGATAGAATGAAAAAAAATAAATGAAATCATGAAATCTTTAAATATTATATTCTAAATAAGTTGTAACACACATAAGTCTGCTTTGTTATATTCAATGAGTATTTTTTCATAAATATAGATTTAATTATTATTCATATAAGCGAGATAAAAAAATCGTTTGCATTAATTTTCTCGCTTTTGGCGTTATAATTGACGATGACTGATGAAAGAATTCGTTAAATTATTGTTCTTTGCTCATTGAATATTTTATAATAAATTAATAGAATAGGAAGATCTTTTAATAATTACAAAAAATATTACAGATTACGCTGCTTATAAGATCTTTAAAAACTATTTTATGCAACGAATTATAAAAATATTAAAATATATATATCAAATCCTAATAAAGTTATTTACATTAATTATAAAAATAAATTAAATCTTAAATTAAATAATCAATAAAATAAAATCTTAAATTAAATTAAATTAATCTTAAATTAAATAATCAAATACATAAAATATTTAA
Organism: Cephalotes varians; assembly: GCA_037157785.1. Taxonomy (NCBI): domain Eukaryota; kingdom Metazoa; phylum Arthropoda; class Insecta; order Hymenoptera; family Formicidae; genus Cephalotes; species Cephalotes varians. The sequence goes on from JANQDE010000645.1 coordinate 39,008, forward strand.
TACTTGAGGAGGAAATCAAAACGAAAGAGTCCACGCTCCAAGTTGTAAGTAAAGATGTAATTTGATATATTGCTTGACATTATGGAATGTGCCAAATTACATCGGATTAGATTTCTTGTATTTCGTGGACAGAAGGCTTAATTATTTTTGTTTTGTTTTGTGGGCGGTGTTCGCGCCAGTTGACGCCTGGGTATCATTGGATTGTCTATCTGTAAGTATAGAACAGAATAAATAAATAATAACGCGAGAAAAAAAAAGCTACGAGTCTAGCTGGATGTTAGTAGCTAATAATTTATTACAATTAAATGTGTTTACAACGGTACATCGTCTAAGCACCTCTTAAAATGCGTAACGTTTAGTTGTTTATGTTAATGTTTGAAATTGTGACGTAAATATTTTTAATATCGTCACTGAGGATGACCTGATAGGGGTCGAAAACGTTTTGATGTTTAGATATTTATGTAAACACATTTAATTATAATAAATTATTAGCTCAGAAACTGAAGCTATTAACTTTAACTTTTGGGTATAAAATATATGTCTATTTATCGCATGAACAACGATAAATGAAAAATATTGCAAAATATTAAAATTACATGGTTTTAAAAAATATCGGTTTTTAAAAAAAATTGATTAAACATGTATGAAAAAATAATTAATTTAGATATCACAATAATCTTAGTTTATACAATAAACAGGTATGTTGTGACGGGGCAAGCCTGTCCTGTGTATATATTGTAATTATTATTATTTTTTATCGTTATTTCCGATTTGCATTTTCTGTTTAGCATTTTCCGTTGTGACGGGGCAAGTCCGTCCCATGTATATATTGTAATTATTATTCCTTATACTTTATTATTCTTTATCGTTATTTCCGACTAGCATTTTCCCTTTATTTTCGTTTTATGCGGCATTTACCATTTATTTTCATTAATTGTATGCTTGGCGATTCATGTATTGTAATTCATAGCGAACACCGACTATAGCCGCTGTTACCCGCCTATAGCACACGCATACCTCAGCGCACAAACAACCGCGCCCCACACGCCGACCCCGGACGGACCATAGGCCGCTCCGGGGTATATAAGTCGGTCAGTTTCGACAGTCGGGACCATTCCTTTCCCAAGCGCTCGAGGAGCTGACTCGAGAGCAAGACCACTCTCTTGACATTTCGAGGTGCTGACCAGAGTTGCCACTGAACGTCCGAAATGCAGCACGCTCTCCCCACCATAGATACCCGAGCCGCTCGCGATTTTTCCTCTCCATTTACGCACACAGAGACGCTCCGGCTATCTGTGTAACGGCGCGTACTCAGTTCGGCGGGCCGAGCGAATAAGAGAATCTCTCCTTCCTGCTTGCTCTCGTCGCTCGGCTCGTCTCTCGCCTCGATGCGATCGAGCTGAGGTGCGTTCAGAAATTATCGTCCAGATACACTTTTGCTATACTTAACGTTACGTATGTTATACCAAAAGTGTATCTATGCGCTATTTCTAAACGCATCTCTGCTTTCTCGGCGTGGGTCTGAGTCGCGGGCGCGCATAAAATTGCATGAAAATGATTAATATTTATATTCTTCATATAAAAATGAATGTTACATACATATGAAAATGTACACATATAAAACACTTTCCATGTATTTTATAAATAACATTTAACAATACAATTTTATAGTTTGTTTATATATATATATATATATATGTATTTGTTATTATTGTTGTAGCGATAAGAAAATTCTCTATTTCTTTGTACAAAAACCTGAAGTATTTGAAATGATTTATGCACAGTTTTATTACGCCGCAGAGATTAGTTGTTCTGTAAATAAAGTTTAAACAAATAGATAAACTTTATTTTCAGAATATTTAATTTCTACCGCGTATGACGAAACTGTGCATAAATCATGTTAAATACTTAAAGTGTGTATGTATCTTCCGTCAGAAGGGAAATGTAAAAAATTCTTATTTAGGTAATTATGTATGAAATATTAATAAGCATAACAATTGAAAATTTTTAATATGTTACATTTATCATAATATTCAAAAATAAAATTTTTAATTTTGTAAAAAAATAAATTTTTTTTACATTTCCCTATGTGCTTGTGTGTGTCTTTGTGTGTGTGTGTCATGTGCATATCTTTTTACTCGCTTATCCTACTTCAGCATGATATCCTTACGGACAAGATTTTAAGCGTTTATTCTTTTCAAGACTAATGTCTCCACGGACAAGATATAAACACTAGTTTTATAAAATATTTATAAAGGGGATAAAAACGAGGAATACCAGTTTTATGATATGAAAATTGTAAATTATTTATGAAAATTTTGAAATGCAAACTTATAWGTTGTTGATACATTGTTGGGCATTATTAATAACGAAAGTTGCATCTGTCTGTATTCAATGTATGTTGCTTAAAATATATGTTTAGTAACAATTTATTGTAAAAAACCATTTTTTTTTGTAATTTGCGCACCATCAATATCAATCCAAGTACTAGATATTTCTTCTCTACACATGCTCCTATAATGACATTTTCCAATATAAGTACCATGATGAAATATATAGCATTCATAACTTTACGCTTGTCCAGCTATTAATATTTTAGTTGTTGGCACAGGATATAAACTAAATTTGTGTGGTATCTTTATTAATTTATCTTTCTGTAAAGAAAATGAATTCAAATAGATAATAAATATCTCTTTTGTCGAGACCAATTCATTTTTAATTAATATGTCATTTCTTCCACAATGTTCACATAATTTATCAATCATCAAATGATTGACGCCAACATGATGAAAATGTATTTTTTAATAAATCATTAAGATTAAAACTTTTCTTCTTCAAATCGTTTTTACAACACACGCCTTACAAATGTAAAATTCTACACTTAAATCAAACCGCTTTTACAATTTATACAATTTATATAGGATGAAGGCAGCGAATATGGAATAGGGGCTTATTCTTTAAACAAAGCGTTACATTCTAGTGGCGATCACTGGAAGTTGTTGCAATTGTTGTCAAACGTGCCATATTAAATAATAAACTCGATGTGACAATGAATTTCTCTAATATAAGCATTTATTTATTTTTGTTGCGTCTGGAAATGTCCCAGATAGCCAAACCTGCAGAGACAGATTTTGAGCAGAGCATGCTATCAATGTTTGATTGGTGTCAAAAATTAAACAGAACCTGCTAATAGAACCTGATGATTGGCGGCAGAAACCAAGCAGGATCTGCGCTGTTACTGAATATTTGCAAGACTGCCGCTAAGAAGTGCTCGTTGATATCCGTTTCTTGTATGTAAAATTTATCGAGTTCTCTATATAACCAAAATCTATCGAAGCACGGACATGTCATAATTACACCCGAGATACTACCGTGTCTCCTGATTTGTGCATTATTTATACGTGCACGTATTAGTGCAAAATATGATTTTAGTTTTGGACAAAGAAGTTAATGAACCTAGTTATCGAAAATGATTGCTATTGGGATTGTGATTGGCATTGGTACAGAGAACAAGGACTAAATATATTTTTATTCCTTTAGACATTTTCAGAATCTAATGTATCTTAATGTAAAATACATTAATTTCTATTAATAAAACTTTTTATTATTTATTTTTTACTTATTATCATGTTTAAAATTATTCTAAAAAAAGAATACATATATAAAGGAACAGAAACATCATTTTTAAAGATATTTCAGAAACAATGACATCACAATGTAAATCAACAAGTCTTGAACTAAATGCGGACACAGATGGCTATGGTTTTGCAGTGGGACTCTGATCAATTTTGTTGCCAATCTGCTAGTAATTTGCTAACATTTTGCTATCTGGGGTGAGAGCATTATCTTAAAAAGTGTTCTTACAAGCAAAATGTAAGGTATTTAATGTTTATAGAACATAGACGCTTTTAATAATGTTGCATGAATAACATTATGCCGTTTAATTGCGATCTGTAACTCTTTATGAAATTGGAATGGGAAGAGTTTGTGTGTCATACTAAGATGTGTTGGTAATATGGAATAATTAAATTATTATGGAATAAATTAATATGGAATAAAGAGTAGAAAATATAACGTTTTTGTTTTTTTTATAAATAATAAGGATTTTTTATGTTAATATTTATTTTAATAATTTAACGATTTAGGATTTAATTTTATTGTCTATGTTCATAATGTAATTTTATTTATATGCTACATTGTACAGTAAACGTATGATTTTTAACAGTTTCGATTTCAATTTACATAAAAAAATAAATTTGCACTTCATTTTTTATGTTATTTATTATTATTCCTCAAATTCAAATAGTATTCCATATTATATCCCTCTTTTTTACGCCCCTCATTTTCTCACTTTTTACTTTTTTGTAAATAYTGAAGTTGGACTTAWATTTYGGAGACTTTCATTTAWTGGATGTYATAGYTAACATRTTGCTTAAAAGTTCTACGTTTATTAGAAGTCTTAATATGCATTTGTATCGGAGTAATATTAATTTAAAAATTGATATTCCATATTCGCTGCCTTTACTCTACATACTGATAAATACACAGGCCCACAAAAAAGAAAAAGTGGTGTGTGCTGGAGTACTGACCATACCTATCCCTTGTATTTTGAGCCGCTAAACACGAATCTAACCGCCATTTTGCCCCAGCACGTCAGGTTTTTTTTTTAACATCAAAAAACTGTTAGATCTCAGTATTGCTTATTTGAAGCTCATTTGAATCAGACTCTAAATGTGATTCAACATAGAAACTTTAACCTAATAACATTGTGGCACTCTAGTTTTGACCACATAACTCTAAGAAACTATAAAACTCCATAACTCGCTAATGCCATAAACCCTCAACCCCATAACCCTGAGAATCCGATGAAAACAGCGGAGAATCTTGATTGGAGAGTTAATAAGATTGTGACCTCGGAAYCTTGTACTTGAGTATCATACATCCAGAATCATATGATTCCACAACCTCATCATCCCATAACCCCGTAACTCCGTAACCTCTTCATTTTAAAGATCCAACTAAAAAAGTGGGATCATAAATAGGGAGATTCATGTCATTGTGACATTAGAATCTCAGAATCAAGCAACTTCTGATGCCACAGTTTTTCAACGACCAGTTTTTCAAAACCTTCTGACCGTATAATCCTATAACTCTGAGGATTTAATGAAAAAAAGAAGAGGCTCTCTATTTAGGGAATCGATTAGATGTTGTCCTTGGGACATTGTTACCAAATAAGCCTATAGCGCTCCAGACCGCAAAACCTTCTACAATATGTGAAGAATGTGAAGAATCTCAACAGAGAAATTCATAAGATTATGTTCTTGGAATCTTGAAATAGAATAGCCCGAGACCCCTCAGGCCTTGAGCAACAAGCCTTCAGCCATATAACCCCGTGATTCTGGAAATTCAATAAAAGCAAATTGGGGAATCTCAATTGGGGATTCAATGAGAATGTAAGTGGAGTATCTTTTCAGGTAATGTATGCTTAGGTTTATTTTTTAGATCTCTTGCTTTTGCGAACCTTTTTATCTTCGAACGACCTATGTAACGGATTTCTTTTACGCTTTCTGCACTTTATCTCATGTTCCCTCTTCAACATTCAACAAAAGTCTTGTATCATATGCTCATCCCATCTTCCTTGATATCGGCGCTCCATTTCTATAATATCTTGGTGGAATCTTTCGCCTTGTTCTTCACTGTAATCTCTAAGATTGTCTGGGAAATGTTGGAGATGTGATTTGAGAAAGTGCAATTTCAAATKCATCATGCATCCTAGTTGCCGGTAAGTCTCTATCAATTCAGCRACTAATTCTTCGTAATTCTCAATTTTATGATTGTCTAAGAAATTTTCTACTACATTTTTAAAACTTTGCCATGCGGACCTCTCAATATTATTCATTTTTGTTATAAAAATTTCGTCTTTCATAAGTGTACGAATTTGTGGTCCATCGAAAATCCCTTCTTTCAATTTGGCATCCGACACATTTCGGAATTTTCACTGTAGAAGAGATTCGCTTTAAAAGAGGTTACGGAGTTACGGAGTTATGGGGTTATGGGATGATGAGGTTGTGGGATCATATGGTTCTGGATGTATGATACTCAAGTACAAGGTTCCGAGGTTACAATCWTATTAACTCTCTAATCAAGATTCTCCGCTATTTTCATCGGATTCTCAGGGATATGGGGTTGAGGGTTTATGGCATTAGCGAGTTAGTGGAATTTTACGGTTTCTTAGAGTTATGTGGTCAAAATTAGAGTGCCACAATGTTATTAGGTTAAAGTTTCTATRTTGAATCACATTTAGAGTCTGATTCAAAGAGCTGGGTAAGCAATACTGAGATCTAACAGTTTTTTGATGTTAAAAAAAAAACCTGATGTGCTGAGGCAAAATGGCGGTTAGATTCGTGTTTAGCGGCTCAAAATACAAGGGATAGGTATGGTTAGTACTCCAGCACACACCACTTTTTCTTTTTTGTGGGCCTGTGATATTTTTATTCTTGTGACATTGTGCATTTTTTATAAACATACGTACTATTTAGATTTTATATATTTTTAAATTTTTTAATAATCAAAGATATTATCACTTAAATTTTTCAATTTTATATATATTCATATTTTTTTATAAGTTAAATATTTTGCGCAATAAAAGATATCACTTAAATTTTATTTTTTAATTTTAAAAGAAATTACTTCAATTTTAATTTTTACTTTGATATAACAGTTTTTTCAAGGAGCACGCTATACTTGACACTCTTTTTTTTATTTTTGTTTAAAAAGATAATTTTGTAATGATATCACGCATTTTGTAGTGTTATGCGTCTTATTTTTTTTCAAGGAGCGCCTATATACTTGATAATACCTTTTTTAAATGCAACATATATTTATTTTGACTATTTGCATATTTATGAAAATTGTGTAAATGATTCATGAAAATTTTAAAATGCAAACTTATAATTGTTGATACATTGTTGGGCATTATTAATAATGAAAGTTGCATCTATCTGTATTCAATATATGTTGCTTAATATGTATGTTTAACAATTTTTTGTAAAAATAATATATAAATCTCTAGCTCCTTTAGGCCATTGTTTTTTTGTAATTTGCGCATCRTCAATTTCAATCCAAGTGCTAGATGTTCCTTCTCTACACATGCTCGTATAATGACCTTTTTCAATACAAGTGCCACGATGAAATATAGCATTCATAACTTTATACGCTTGTCCAGCTATTAATATTTTAGTTGTTGGCACAGCACATAAACTAAATTTGTGTGGTATCTTTATTAATTTATCATCCTGTAAAGAAAATAAATTTAAATGTATAATAAATATCGCTTTTGTCAAGACCAATTCATTTTTATTTAATATGTCATTTCTTCCACAATATTCACATAATTTATCAAATGATTGATGCCAACATGATGAAAATGTAAYTTTTAATAAATCATTAAGATTAAAACTTTTCTTCTTCAAACTKTTAATAGAAATTGAAAGAAAGACATTATTTTCAGTAGTAACTTTTGTATTACCACATGAATTGCATCGATAAGTTGAAATAAGTTGATGATCTACCAAATTTTGTATGTAWTCATATTTTGTACAAAGAGCTRTWAGAAATTCTAATGCATCTCGTTTAATAGCAATCGAAAAATATTCTCCTAAAGATTGTCGTATTTCATAAGTATTCAAATTATTCATTCCATGTTCATATTGTTGCGCAAATAAATTTAAAACATCCAGCTTATCATAATTTAACAACAATTGTTTTCTGATAACATATAAATGCAATAAACATTGTAATATTGCATTTGCGTAGCATGAAATCTTGCCTATATTTTGAAAACCATAAGTAATCCAAGCAGTATTCTTTAGAGTTTTTTGATCTGACTCTTGAACAGAAGTAATAGTTTTCGACAATGTCCATGGAACATCTTTAACTTTACGATAACGTTCTTTTGAAATATTAATTATTAATGATTCTGGATTATATATGTGTTTTAACCTATTATATTCTATAATAGCTTCTTCACTAATTCTATAATAGCTTCTTCACAAATACGGACGAAGGATCAAAATTAATTAAATGCAATCCATCTAGAGACGTTACTCGGGATAATGCAACATAGACCTGACCGCAACTAAATACGGAGTTGCCTATATCTATAATAGCGTTTTGCAAACTTAATCCTTGGCTTTTATGAATAGTGATGCCATAACTCAAGGATAATGGAAATTGTTTTCTAATAACATATGCTTTATCCATCACTTGAAACTTAACACTTACTCTTTCAATGAAATATTCCAAGCCAGACGGTAA
>JANQDE010000647.1:24800-36341 GCA_037157785.1 Cephalotes varians
TAGTCGCGTGTTGTACCAAAAAATAATGAGTGACTCGAAAAATATCACTACAAACTTCACGTTTGAAAAATAATTTAATTTCTTTTTTAACTTAAAATAAATTTTACTGTCATTAATAAATGAAACTGTCATTCTTTTCTAAATTAGTCTCTAGTATCTTTATGTTTTTTCAAATTTCTTGGGCAAATGTATTTACAGATATCATTTTTTAAAATTCGATAAATATGCAATAATCCGTATATATGTATACATTAAAAATTAATATAGTGACCGTAATTAGTTTCACACTTTTTTTATTTTATAAATTTCGATATTTTTCAGTCAGGGGCACTTTTGAGTCTTTGGTTGATTAAAAAGCTTTTTAATTTATTTCTTACTTATACTAGACACCATAGACGCGCGCTTCGCGCGCGCTATTTAGTTTTTTATTTTTTACTCTTTTTATTATTTTTTTTTAATAAATTGCAATAATATTATTATTAATTAGAGAATTACTAAAACAGCGGCCGTGACCACTCTCAGGCTTCTCTCTGTCAAAAATTTCATAGTGACGAAATAAGACGGTCTTTACGAAGAAGTTTTTACCAAAGTAGTTCTATTTGATTTAAGATCTTCACGAAAATATGCTTAAAATCATGCTTATTTATGAATTGGCTGTTTCCGTGATATTTCTGTTAGCTCCTCCAATGGGAACATGCAAACGTTGAACTAAAAAAATTGATTAGCCGTCGTATTTGTGTTGCGACTTGTGACCTGCGTGCTGCATCTTATGTAAATAGGCCTTAATGTCTCGCTTCATGAGGCAGAGCGACGTTTTTTCTGCCAGATCCCAAACGAAAGCAGAGAGAAGCCTGAGAGCGGCCATCCCAACCTTTTTCGTGGGACCGTCGAAACTCCCGTACACTAGCGTCACGTACATCCATTTTAGTGACAATAGTACTAAGTAGCCATAATGTCGATAAAATCGTAGTGTCGAAAATGAATGTGGTGCGTGTCCGCGCTAAATTCACAAACGGATGTGGTGCGTGTCCGTGCTAAATCCATTTGTGATATCGTGTGCGATAGAGAAGTTGCATTAGAGGCCCCGGGGCGGTATTCATAGTCAGTTCTTATATTTAAGATTATCTTAAGTAAGCTTATATAACTCTCTTATTGGTTGAAAGGAAATCTTAAGACAATCTTAAATATAAGAACTGACTATGAATACCGCCCGGTTGTCTCTCTCGCGCGTTAGCGCTGATTGGCTATCGAAACGTTTCGAAAACAAAGAAGGAATAAACCCCGCGATCAGCGCTAACGTGCGAGAGAGACAACTGGGGCCCTTATTGCTACTTCTCTCTCTCTCTAGCACGATATCGCAGATTTCGCCCTCTTCTGTCCTCTATTCTTATATCTCTATGGTTTCGACGGTCCCACGAAAAAGGTTGGGATGGCCGCTCTCAGGCTTCTCTCTGCTTTCGTTTTATGCAAAAACATCGAATAAGCACATTACATCAATATTGAAGGTGAATGACCTAAACTACCAACATTTATAATTACCAACATTTTTTACAATTTGAGAAAATGTTTATATATTTTTGAAGAATGTTAGGTTAAGTAAAAAAGAATTTTTTAAAATAAATCAATTATATTGCTTAATAAGCACATCATTTTTATTTAGCGTGATTAAAGTACTTACATTTTTATTTATTATTATGTTTCAGATGGAGATTATAGAAGGAAAAAGAAAAGGATCTCAATTGTATGTTTATAATAATTATATTTATTATGCGGATAAAAGGTATAATAATATATATCGTTGTTCAAAACGTAAGAGTGAGAAATGCCCTGCAGTATTAAACAAAGAAGGAGACTCTTATAGTTTAAAACATAAACATAATCATTCTAAAGAGCAATACATTGTCGAAATTCATAAAATGAAAAAAGAAATGATTCGATTATCTAAAGAAACAACAAAATCTTTTAAACATATATTTGATACAGTTTGTTCCACTAATTTGAGAGTTGCACCATATATTTCATACAATAATATGAAATCTATTCTCAGCCGTCACAGGACCACATCACGTCCAAATATTCCTAATGATTTACACACTTTGTACAAACAATTAGATATGTACACACCTACAAGTAATATTTATAAAGGTTATGCAACATCGTCTGATAACAAGATAGCGCTTATTTTTAGTAATGATATATTATTAAATGCACTGTCTGAAGCATGTGAAATTTTTGTGGATGGAACATTGGTAATTCTTTTTTTATATATTTTATGTTTTAATTATTTTTTTTTATTTACATTTAGAAATATCTCACATTTCCAGATTGTACCAAAGAAACCTAGCCCAGTTGTACACCATACACATTCATTATATAGATACAGTATGTAATTTATAATTGTTTGTTATTAAAGAATTATTTTATTTATAATACATAGTAAATGTATTATAAATAAAATAATTATACGCTAAGTATATAGAATGTCACAAAATATGTACGTAAAATATATATTGTTACTGTGTATTTTAATAGGAAAATTAAATCAATTTTGTTCTTTATAATTTTTCATTTTGAAGCTTTTTTAAAATGTTAACTTATTTATTCTAATCAAGCACAATTCAATTTCATTTTAGTAGAAAGCAATAATTTAATATCGTTGATAAATACCGTTGATAAAAGTTGAACACTAAATATTAAGAGAAATTCTACAATCTTTAAAACAATAAAAATGCTTACAATTACTTCCACTGCAATTAATAATGTTTGAACATGTAGATTTTTTACTTTTTCTGACTCTTTTCTCAAACTTACTACTATGTCAATTTTTTTAATGTTTTCATTTCATTTATCTCTTATCTTATTTGTACAGCATAAAAGCAATTCATTCAGAAAATGTTTTAAATTGTTATTAATGTTTATGGCTATTCATATTTATCAACATTATCAACATTTTCAACATTTTATATATGTTCATTAAAATTCACTTCATTATTTGTTTCTCATTTAAATTCTAATTTTTAAACCTTTTTTAATTTGACAGTGCATGACAAGATATTTGGCGTTCAACTGTTGTAAATGGTATGAATTATTGCTGTTTACTAAATCGGAAGAATTGTGTTTAATCAGAGAACAAATAAGTTAACTTTTTTAAGAAAACATCGGAGTGAAATATTTCTGAAAATGAAGTTGTCTTATTTTTTCGAGAATAAATAGATAGAAACTTGTGATAAATACGTAATAGCAATATAACATACTTATTTCATAACATCCTGTATAATACTTGTGTCATAAGTTTAGTTCGAATGAGATCGCTAATATAGTTCAATATTTGTGTGTTGATAATTCACTTTCTTGCTGAATATCAATGATGGAGAGAATTACAGATAATTATTTTATTCTCTTTTCATTTTCATTCTTCGCTTCCCGTTGCTGGTCTGTGTTAGCGATTTTATTTTTAATATAAACTTTTTTTTAATACATGTTATAATGTGTAATTTACATGTTTATAATATACAGGATGAAGCAATTATTACATTGAACATTTCAAGAACATACATCATAACAAGATTTAGGTAAAAATTATAAAGTTTTGAGAGAGAGACATGAGATAGATTTTGTTGGTTTAAACAGATTTGTCCAAAACTTAACTCGTGAACTGAAATCCTTCCACCTTTTTATCGTCTTGATAGAACGAGGCAAAGAGTAAACAACAAAGGATAGACGCCAGTGCTCCTGAATCCAGGCCTGTCCGCCCTACTGCAAAGATACTGAGGTGCTGATACTGGGTGCAGGCCTCGTACCTCAATCTACAATCGTAATCTTATTTGGCCTACTATTTGTAAAATATGAACTTCATAATGGTGCTGAACGCACTTTTGTTTTTTATTATAGAAAATATGAATCTGTTTAAAATCTTTAACAAATAAAATCTCCATTATATACTGCATTATATTAGGCACTATTGTATTATAATTTAATTGCGCAGTTACGCATTGCAACATCAAAAATATCATTTAATCGTCTATCCTTTGTTGCTTATTCTCTGTCTCGCTCTACCAAGATGGGGAAGTGGAAGCGTTTCAGTTCACTAGCTGAGTTTTGGACAGGCCTGGTTAAACGTATACAACTTTTAGAAAGTCATGTCAAAGTTAATTAAAATTAAAATTAAATTAAAATAAAATTTTTTAAAGAATTCTTTTTTTTAATGCTAATTTACTGGCTCAACCGATCAAAATCAAGATAAAATATTAAGCTATGAGCCTAGCTGGGTGTTAGTAGCTAATTCAATTAATTAATAGTATGAATATTTTAATCACACATTATATATATATTGAATAACAATATTAGAGCGCTTTCGACCCATATCGGGTCATCCTCAGTAATAATAATAATAATGHTGACGCATACATACAAATAACGGTCGGTTATACTTAAAATTACGCATGTGTTTTTGTGAAGTATTCATGAGATGCCGTGGTCACTTCAAAGTCAATCAGAAACAAGAATGCAGTTGTTGCAAGCATCCGGATTGTCCTGATTCTTAAATTCATCGCAATGTCAATAGATAAAATTCTTCTCCCTCCATTAGTATCCATTGTTTATATGGCGATAATTTTTCCGTGATCACACACAATCTTTATATCAAACAATTGTTTTTTGGATAAAATAAATTACACAACTAGTAATAATTTTCATATCGGATAAAACGCTTACCCTTCCAGAGATTGATCCCTCGTTTTTACAATTCATATGCACAACAAATTCTCGACATAGACAGCTCTGTATTCGACAGTCAAATGAACGTTGAAATAAACAATCAAATTATCTATACTTAAAAGTGATAGAATGGGAATAGGAAGGCCACAACCAATCAGGTTTTAACTTAGATGGGAAGAAGGGTGTCAATGATTGGAAGATAAGTATCCGGCAGTAGATCCGTATCGCTTTGTTTGTTCAAACCTTTAATTTGTTTCTTAATATAAATCATTTCAGAATTCTTTTTGTATATGACGGCTCAATATCCAGTATTGCTACTTCACTCCATTTCATTTCGTGGTTATTTTCTAGCTTATGATTAGATACCACCGATAATACGCCATTCTTTTTTTTGATGTCGGACATATGCTCTTTCACTCGTGTACCCAACTGTCTTTTTGTTTGTCCTACATAACTCATAATTCTTTTTTTATTGCGTAATTCTTTTTTTATTGCGTAAAATGGTTCTATTCATCATTCTGCATATAAAAGTGTCAGCATTTTATGTTTACATTTTTTGTCAAAATTTTGAATACCTGGTAAAGTATTCAGTTTTCGAAGATTTCTGTTTAATATTCTTATACATAGAATATAATGAGAATATCAATTGATACAAAAACTGTAAAGAAACCTTCTTTTGTTCATTTTATATATACAGAGTGACAAGAATCATTTTGCAATAAAAAATATGAATTTGCATTTAAAAAATACAAATGAAACTTGATGTGATCTTTAAAAATTATCCATGTTTAAACCAATGTTTAAATCAATTGAATCATCTTGTCACCTTTTAAACCTTGTCATCCTTTATAACTTTTATCCAAAACATTTTTTATTATGATATGTATTTTCTCAGATATTCAAGATGGCAATTGTTATGGTCTTACTTTGTATATGTTACATTTTTCTCATTAAGACATATCAGGCATACGCATAATTTGTTTAGGGAGTAGCAACAGTTTTTGTGCTGTGTGAAGTACATTCTGCATCTCTCTATAAAGCAATGTAGAAAAAAATTGTTTCACTTGCACCTGGTCTGAATAAAAATCTGAAATTTTTTATGGCGGATTATGAGAAAGTGGCTATATCAGCAATAGAGAGCAATTCCCAACAGTTGTTATCCATGGTTGCTGGTTTCATTATTCACAGATATTTTGAATAACAATAATTAATTAGATTTAAAGATTTAATTCATTATATTTTCAAAATTTATATGATTTAAATTTGTTCATATATCATATTTGTATCAATATTGCTATTATGATCATACATTTACTAATCTTTAGTTGCTGATATTTCACAAGCATTACGCTTTGTTTTAAAGAATTTCGAATTTTAATATCTACACTACGCAACAAAATTATCGCAACAAAATTTTTCATCGAAATTTTGCCATTTTTCAAATGTGCATAACTCGGTCAATTTTCATCGTATCAAGACGATTTTTTTTTTCATTTTGTAAGTAATTATCTGTACTTTAAGAAAAACTTGATGCGAAATTAGGTGCAAGTCGATGCCGCATCTCCATGTTTTGATAAAGCCTAAGCATTTTTTTTTCTTAAAAAATTTGATTTTTTGACGCGCTACCTGGATCGCCCCGATTGTTTTTTCGAAAATACCCGATACGTATCGCGAGGAGGTTGCTGGTCGGACTTTACGCATCATTTTGGCCCTGAAAAAAGCCAATTATGTAAACTATTTGTCAAATTAGGAACCCCGTGGCTCGTCACTTCCGCAGTATTTTCTGACTCCAAACCCTATTTGCCTAATGCCAGAGCGGACAAGTGTTAGAGGCATTCAATACCGTGTATTGCCACCTCGGCGTCGAATAACTTCTCCTAAACATTCTTGCATATTAATGCATGCTCTGATGGAATCTTGAGGTATCTCGTGCCAGATTTCATGTAGAGCTCTCTCAAGCTCTTGCAGATTAGCAGGAGGCCTCTCCAAGTTAATCTCCTACCATCATGTCCCATACATGCTCAACAGGATTGAGGTCTGGGCTGTTAGATGGATGAGGCAGTAACTGTATATTGTTTACTGCCAAGTACTCACGAGTTATCCTCGCAACATGGGGAAGTGCATTATCCTGCATCAAGATAAAATCACGACCTATTCGTCGACGCATTGGAATCATGCAAGAACGCAAAACTTCGTTTATGTAATGTACCGCTGTGAATCCTAGGAGAATCACTAGATCTGTTCGATGGTTCAATGATATTCCACCTCATAATGGATCCTCCACCGAACGCTCGAGTTGGATCAACATGATTCGCTTCAAAACTTTCGTCTACGTCGCCAAATTCGGATCCTAGCATCATTCCCAAACAGACAAAATCGAGATTCGTCTATAAACAACACATTTCTCCACTGTCTGGCCATCCAGTTTCGATGATTACGGGCGTAACATAGACGAATTCGCCGATGCACTATTGTCAACATGCACTCTAGCACGAATTCGTGATCTTAAAGCCTTTCGTGAAGGCGTCTTCTTGTCGTTTGAGTACTAATTCGTCTGCCTGGTAAAGTTTCATTTCCGATTTGTCGCGCAACCCTTGTTAGGACGCGCAGAGCTTCATTGACAATGTTGCGATCTTCCCGATTCGTAGTTACCTAGGTCGACCTTGACCAGGTCTCTGACGATAAGAATCTGTTTCTTGATACCGACAAAAAAAACACTCGATACCGTCGAGCGATTAATACCCATTCTTATTGCTACGGCGCTCTGACTCAATCCTGCCTCTAGCACAGCCACAATTTGAGCAGATTGAATTTCAGTAAGCCGAGGCATTTTTAATAAGAAAATAAAGTATCCTGTGCTTTTCTGTATTTTTTTATTAGTATTCACTCTACATAATAAAATTAATGTTCAATACGGATCCTTCCCCATAATGAGATTTGGCATTTGACTCTATCGCGATATTTGTTAAAAACGTCCGAATAACTTCAAAATGGCCAAAAAAATTACTCGGTCAAAAAAATCGTAGAGACTCGAATTTTTTTTCAAATTGTTTATTGAAAAGTGCACTTTACGATGGTCTATGTGATATTTTCGAAAAAAATCGGGGCGATCCAGGTAGCGCGTCAAACAATCAAATTTTTTAAGAAAAAAAATGCTTAGGTTTTATCAAAACATGGAGATGCGGCATCGACTTGCACCTAATTTCGCATCAAGTTTTTCTTAAAGTACAGATAATTATCTACAAAATGAAAAAAAAAACTGTCTTGATACGATGAAAATTGACGGAATTATGCGCATTTGAAAAATGGCAAAATTTCGATAAAAAATTTTGTTGCGATAATTTTGTTGCGTAGTATATTATTTGTAAACAAATTAACAATGTACTGATAGATTGGCAGCAAATTCGATCAGAATTTAACTAACAAAACTAATTCTAACTAAGTTATCTGTATTCTTATTATTGGGTTGTTCAAAAAGTCATTGCGCTTTTTTTGTAAATTATTTCAAATAAAGATGAACGTTTCCAATCGATATTTTTAATGTCTCACAAATTATAAAACGTCTATTAGCTTCAATTAATATTTTTATTTTCTTATCATCAATCTCTGACCTGAGCGAAGTCATCTTTCACAATGTAATTATGTAGAACGAAAACGAGCAAACCAATATTGATATTAACGTTCTTTTAGGGCTTCATCATCATAAACTTTATGCAATTTTTCACAAGCCTGCATAGCGTTCTTTCCTTTTTGGAAATAATAAAGCAAAACTTGGCGAAAAAAGTGTTAACTCTCCATTTTTTAAATGCTATAGAAAGAATAATTTTTGATCGATTTGCGCACTTTTTTTTATGGAAGCTAGAAGTATCAATTATTATATGCACATGGACTCATAGCACATGAATTTATAGAAGTGTTCAATACATCAATACTAATATAACTAAAGCCATCTATTGGAAAAAAAACGCAATGACTTTTTGAATAACACAATTATAAGTTTATTTTTTTATCAGCAAAATGGACATGATTTGATGATAAATTGGCAGTAAAAATTGAACAATCTGTTATTCCATTAAAATGGATTTAAAGGTCATAGAACAACAATCTTACTCAATCTTTCTTCTGTCAATTTTCTATCATACTTTATTGGCAGATCCTTGTTACATTTCTGTTGATATGTTTCAAAATTTGTATTAAATATTTGAAATATGTTACATTTGACTCAAGAATTATAAAGCCTTTGTAGAAAAATGAAATATTTATGAATGAAAATAATTATGAAATATTTAAAACATAAATAATAGAAGATTGACAAATGTAGTTACAATGAAAGAGTAGTCACTGCTAATAAATATTCATTTTTCTTTGTATTTGAAGAATTACGTAATTTTTTATGTATTGTTACGTACTTTTTAATTACAATATATATTTTTATAATTGATAAATTATTATAAATATTATAAATATAGATAAATTTATTAGAAAATTTATTTACTTTATTTATTTACTATTGAAGTAATATTCTAGTATTTACTATATTTTAGTATTAAAATAATATATTTTGAAAAATATGAAACTTTTTTATGATTATCAATAAACGTTAGAAATGTTTCATATTATTGATACATTATATCATATTGTTACGCTCACGGCGCGAACTCGCGGTTATGGCTCGCGCTGAAATAAAATGCTTATTAAAGAAGTTGCAGAAATTTACAACACCCAATAGTAAAGGGAACTTAACACGACTTTTTTCAAAATCAGAACGCGTTCAAAATTCAAAGTTTTTCTGCTAAAGCCTCCAGAACACCCGATGTTTAAATAACTCGATATCGATTGGTGCGGATAAAACTAGACGGACAAACGCAAGAGAGATATGAGCGTAACAATATACATATATAACTTACGAACGGTCGAACAAACGCAGTGTCCGCGCGCGCGTGTACGCGTGTGTCCCATTTTAATGTTACAGTAAAATATCTTGGAAACGAAGCATTTGACGAATAAATAATTCAGATAATTGTAAAAATTGTATAGCCTGAAAGGAGACAGATAATGATAAAATTAATATTCGAAAAAATTTTTTACATAGAGCTCATCGCCATTTTCTTAAACGCAATTGTATGATTTTTTTATACATAATACGATTCCTCTAGTTATTTTGCATATGAAAATATTAGAATAAAGTTATAAAAAAATCAATAGTTTACGAGATATTTTACAATTTATTCTGGTACATGCATAAATTTATGTATGCACCGATAAATTCGATATAAAATATAAATTATCTCGTAAACATTTTTTGATAATAGAATCTTAATACTTTTATGCATAGAATAATGAGATAAATGTAAGATCATTGTAAAGAATTGATGTAAGAACACACATAATTACTTTTTGAAAAAAATATGTAGTTGCAAATTGCAAAATTTTTTCGTAAAATAAGAAAAATTATAGTAGATATTATGTAGAAAAAAAATCATGTTATGTGTATAAAAAATCATTCTATTTAAGAATGATGATAAGCTCTATGTCCTTAAAAATAGTTCTTTTCGAAAAACTAATTTTATCATTATCTGTCACCTTCCATACAACTTTTGTCTAAACCATTTGTTTGTCAAATTATTTTGTTTCTAAGATATTTCACTGTTTCCATTAAAATGAGACGTATGTGCGAGAAAAACAATAAATATATTATACCCTTAGCAATAAGAATTCCTTAATACATGAATTTGTGCACATTTATGTATTTTGCATATGTGAAAAATGCTTATGTGTATGCATAAATTTGCGTTAAGGTATAATTCGATTCTGTTGTCGAGTATACAATAATATATAAATGACAATACATTAACAATTATTAATACATATAATAATAATATGGACCGACATGTGAAAAACCCAACTAATTAAAGAAAGACCTTATTCGGTTAAACTAGATCTTCGTGATAATATTTCTCGTATGATTTTATACACATTTTTAAATTCATCAAAACTGTGCACCGAATAATTTTCAGTCTTAAAACACAGCCAATCTAAACAAAAATAATAATATCAGGATATTAAATTGATAATCAATTTAATTACTAATAATATTAACAAGCATTTGTTAATCTCTTTTCCTCCGAATACTGTAAAGAATTTGTTGCGAAAAATAACACCTCAGTCGGATCGAATCTAGAACCTCTTGACTTTCCGGAGCGAGCATCTTAACCACCTCGACTATTGAGACATATGGTGATATTTTACAGTATTCGGGAGGAAAGAGATTAACAGATTATAATGATGAACTTGAAAATTTATATAAAATCACACGAAAAATATTAGCACGAAGATCTAGCTTGACCGAAAAAAGGCCTTTCTTTAATTAATTGTGTTTTTAACAATTAATAGAGAAGAAATTGGAAAGACTAGAGGAAGTGTACCAATAGAAATATTGATATTCCATTCTATGAATTTCTTAGCAAGTAAATGTTGCATTATATAAAAATAGATATCAACTTAATTTTCTTAGTTGATTTATTTATTACGAGTCATGTATCTGTCACTTTTTTTATTCATGTACTAGCATAAATAAAATTGTCAAAAATTTAAATTTTTTCTTTCCCTTCTCTGTAAAATATTATACAGGGTGTCCGAAAGCGAAGTATAAAAATGCTAAGGACTAGGTAGAAGGGATTGAGATAAACGAAAAAGTCMTATACCATTTCGCGAAATTCGCAAGAATAGCCGAGATATTAATTACTTTAATTGAACGAATAGATGCGCGCCGAGAGGAGCGCTGAGCCGCCCAAACTATAGCACGGCCCACTGCTATGAAGTATT
>JANQDE010000648.1:23194-40785 GCA_037157785.1 Cephalotes varians
TGCAGTAATTCCAACTGGTTGATGAAGGATAAATATAAAGGTCAAACTTGATTTGAGGTTATATAATGCCTGAATATTTGCCAATTAGATAATTTTGTTAATCTTCATACAATTAATTGTAAGTAATTTTTATTTTCTCACCTTTCTGCTTAATTCAATCAAAAATATATATTCAGTTCTATCTGAATACTTATGTTTTATTATATATTAACGGAACACACAAAGGATTACATTATAAATGCATCCAATACTCAAAYACGAAAAGTTACTATCAAAACTTCTAGTTAATTAACTGTAACTTTTATATCAGCTGTGCAACGCCAGCGAATTTTAAGTAAGAGTTACTTTAAACTCTCGTTAACTAAGTAAAGAATTACAATGACGTTGGTGCAATCGGGCCTAAATGACATAAATATTACGAAACTACTGAGTGGCCTTCAATGCCTTAAAGAAGATAGATTTTAAGACAGTGTATTATAAGTTTTTTAAGCTTAGTTACTGAAAATCATGACTCTTGAAATTTATTAAAGAAGATGAATTGAAAAATTTTATTTAGGTTTTGAATCTTGGCAATAAAGCTGTCAGGATGTGACACGTGGTACCAATTTCTCTTTCAATTTGGCGACTGCTAATATGAGGGTCAAGATAAATAGCTGATAGTCACAGCGCGAGCATCATTTTCGTATTCGTAGCGCCTGCGTTGGCGAGCAAGATGTCTACCGCGAGCTCTTTCGGTTACTCTACAGTAGTATAACAAGGCCGGTTCTAACCCTAGGAGCTCCGAGGGGCTGCGGGGCAGGGGGGATACTGCGTGGCGAAGGGTATGACGTCACGGGGGTATGACGTCACGGAGAGGGGGAATTCATTTAATTACTTAAGTAAATAACAATTAATTTAGATAATCTAATTAAATAAAATTCTATTAATTAATTAGATAATAACAATCTATTTACATAATTTAACAAATTGAAATTCTATTAATTTATAACTTTGATTAGATATAACAAAAAAAAAAATGCCGCCGCGTGTTTTCTGTTTCTATGCGTATACGTACCGTCTTTTCAGAGGCGTTATCTCTCGCATCGTACTCTATTAGCTCTATTATTATTGACTCTTATTTAAAGGGAAAGAGAGGAGAGAACTCGTTCCAACAGGAACGTACAGGTCTCGAAGTGATAAAGCGAGTGATAAAATATATTTTAGGAGGAAAGAGATTATAATTTTGTTTTATTTTAATAACTTGAGGAAAAACCGCACATTTTCTTATAAAGCCTGCCGCTGAGGCAGGTGAGAAGAAATGGAACATTTTTAATCTTATTTTCAGTTTATTTTTCATAAACGCGTCATACACAATATTATCTAAGGCATATGCTATTAATTCACATTCTATGTTATATTCTGTATTATAAATCTTGCGCAAAATGTTTGCAGCATCACATTTATTGGTAATACAGTTTCGGCGTAAATATGTCACAAAATGTTTAAATTTTTCGCTAACCATGTGCGTACTCTAACATAGCCCGAAATATACATGCTCAATACAATGTTCGAGTGTGAATAAAAATAGTATAGTCGACGGCTTCACATACAAGCAGACATCGCGTAATTTTAATTTTACAATAGCGGCATTAGTTTTACGAGGTCTATAACCAGGTCTTGAATCACCAGTGATGAAGGTGCGGGAGACTGCAGGAGTTGCTCAATGTCAGTACGTCTTGCGATAAATGTCTCCCTCGTTACATGAGGAAGGATTATCCGATTGCCTTTATTATCGCCAAGCAGCATTTCCACAGAGGACACTGACCCCACGCTTATACCGATGTCCAGGTATTTATATGTAGGAGTTAAGGCGAATCTCCTTCCTAATATGCGGGGTATATAACGCGGTTCCGAACGAGATGTACTGTAAAAATAAATTAGTTGTATAAAAATTTATAACATATTAAAATATATATAAAAAAAATGTATGGAATTGAGATTTACTCATATGCTTCATTTTGTTGAACGTAATAATTCATTTTCTTTACAGTTTGTCTTTAAATGCTCTAGGTAGTATGAGCGGTTCGAACTCCTCTGAGTAACTGACGTAATAATGATTCCATACGCCTCTTTTAATTTTCCATCCCTTCCACATATCTTCGGTATATCTTTTGCATTGCAATAAGTACGGTGCTGATTCTCTGAAACCACCAATCCCATACATAATGCTGTCATAAGTCTCTAATGAGGGCTCTCCAATTTCTTATTTCTTTTAATTTTTCCCACCCATCATCTTCCAGTGACACACTCAATTTAGGAATTATTTTTTTCGCATCAATAGTCATACGAACTTCTCTGTCTAAATATTTTCTTACTTCAATATAGATGTCATCATATTCTTTAACAATGTTGAACATATACAGGGTCATCGAAAAGTATCGGACCCCCCTAATATCTTCAGTTAGAATGCATTTTGGAGAAAATGTCCAATAGTAAAATTGTATGATTTCAAGCGAGGAATAAGAGGATGACCTTGACTTTGATCTCGACTATGTCCTTTAAGGTCATTTCAAGGTCAACCTTATTTTTTTAAATGGAACCCTCTACATTTTATTATATATTTTTATAGCTCATCTCGAGAGCTTTCAAAACACTATAATAAAACATTTTTTTATTAAATATTTTTTGAGTTATAAAGGTTTGAAATTAATTACAATTTGTTAAGTGGCGTGTGATTCCGGCCAGTTAAGGCAAGAGTGGCGTGCGGGTCCGGCCAGTTAAGGCAAGAGTGGCGTGTGGGTTCGACCAGTTAAGGCGACTTTCATTCCAATTAGTCAGCTTGGGCAAAATATTCAATTGTATCAAACAATTCACAACAAATGTTCAAATTGTTGCCCTTTAACAGCCTGGCAATGTGCCAATCTGTTATAAACAGCTGAAACCGCATTCCGGTACGTTTCCGGCGGTATTAGTTCTATCTCTCGAGTTATTCTCCCTCTTAAATCGTCTAAATCTTGAGGCTTGGTGGCATAAACTTTACTTTTCAAGTAACCCCACAAAAAAAGTGGGGTCAAGTCCGGAGACCGAGGTGGCCATTCAATATGACCCCTTCGTCCTATCCACCTGCCCTCATTCAAATATTGACGGAAAATGACACCATGATGTGGAGCTCCATCCTGTTGGAAATAAATTTCATCCATATTTCCACCAGCTATGTCTCGAATAGCTGGAACAATTTGTTCGCGAAGCATGACTGTGTATATCTGTGCTGTCAAATTGCCTTCAATGAAGAAAGGGCCAACTGGTTTACCATTAAGAATACCAGTCCATACGTTAACTTTTTGTGGATATTGGGTATGATTGTCTCTTTTCCAGTGAGGATTAATGTCACTCCAGTACCTACAATTGTGTCTATTTACATTTCCAGTCAGTTCAAATGTTGCCTCATCAGAGAAAACAATATTATTAAGTAATAGAGGATCGTCGACAATCATCTCCATCATAAGATCACAAAATTCGATGCTATCAAAATCGTCTTCGGACAACTCTTGGCACAAATGGAGTTTGTATGGATGCCATTTATTCAATTTCAAAATTTTACTGACAGATGCATGACCGATTTCGTGTTCTTGTGCAACGCAATTTATGGAAATATGGGGATTTTTAACGAAAGACTGTAAAACATCTAATGTCTTATCATTATTTGTTGCTGTTTTACGTCTACCAGATTTTGAGCGGCTTTTAACGCTACCAATGTCCTCGAAACGTTGAATAGTACGGATTACAGTACTTTTAGAGATCCTATTATTTTCATTCCGAAAATTTTCAGAAAACAGCACTGCATCAAAGATTAAAATCAGTGATTCGTATTGTTTGCTCAAGAGTTCGTACATTGGTGCCTGCGAGAGTGAGAGAATAAAGATCGACCCCGCCAATGCTTTCGGGCAGATTCCCGCTAATGCTTTCGGACATCACGCATTCGAGCAACTTCTCGCGATTACCTTCGGGCAGTTTTCCGCCGTAGCATAACCTACTAGCATAACCGCTTGAAGCCGTACAATTTTGCTATTGGACATTTTTCCAAAATGCATTCTTACTGAAAATATTAGGGGGATCCGACACTTTTTGATTAATGTATTTTCTTTAAATCAATTAATTGGTCTCATTATTCCGCGCACAAAAATATTAAGGTTATGATTACTGAAAACTAAATAATATTTTACAAGATATTTTACATTTTGTGTCAAAAAATTGTTAACTTCAAACCTTTATAACTCAAAAAATACTTAATGAAAAAATATTTGATTATAGTGTTTTGGAAAGCTCTCGAGATAAGCTATAAAAATATGCAATAAAATGTAGGGGGTTCCATTTAAAAAAATAAGGTTGACCTTGAAATGACCTTAAAGTACATGGTCAAGATCAAAGTCAAGGTCATCGTCTTACTCCTCGCTTGAAACCATACAACTTTGCTATTGGACATTTTCTCCAAAATGCATTCTAACTGAAGATATTAGGGGGAGTCCGATACTTTTCGATGACCCTGTATATCAATCGAATAGTTTAAAAAACACAAAAAACTTAAGCAATAAAATTTAAGCAATAAACGCATCACTGTCGAGATCGAGTAAAACAATAACGTAAATAGTAGCAAATAAGAAATGTTGATCTGCTTACTGTTTACATCTTACTGCTTATGGAAATAAACGGCAATTTTTAATTTGCGACAACCTAACTCAGCCAATCAAATCGTCTCAGCTATTGCTAGAACTATACGCAAATCTTGCAAGTCAAAATTGCGCTTCTAGATGCATCTATTGAACGGGAGGGTCCCGTTAGCACACGTTCCGATAGTACACGTCCCGATAGCACACGTCCACACACATCGCCCGGTGCTTAGAGTTTTTCCACTGGACCACCAATCAGAAAATTTTATTTTAAATTAGCCAATCGGTGACATGGCTATCGGAGCCCACCCTATTGACCTTATTGATTGCGTTCATCAGAGAAAGCAGCTTAGTAAGCGTTCACTAATTTTTTTATATGCTTTCTCCACTGAACGCAACGGAAGCATTCCGTTTGTCCACGTTGCGATTGACCACAGCCACTCACAGCAGCCGGTGGCCCAAAGGCTTTCCACTGTTCAAGCGCTGTAAATGACTGGTCAATTGCAACGTGGACAAACGGGCGCCACTTAACGCAACCAATGTCTGTAAAGTCGATTCTACAACAGAGTCGTAAGTCGTAGGCAGCAAGAAATTAACCAATCATAATCGACTATTCTTTTCACATTGACTGTGATTGGTCAATTTCTTGCGGCTTACGACTTACGACTCTATTGTAGAACCGGCGTATAACCCGTATCAGACTAGAGATTGGGATTGAGATTGAATTGGATTTTGACCAATCAAAGCAAAGTCTATAAACTTCTATAAACTTGAGACTGGTTTTCTTTTTTCTAATTAAATTCCAATCCAATCTCAATCTCTGATACGGACTTAAGATCTCAAATGAAGATAGAATTGATAAATTGATCGAATTGTTAAAATGCGACGGCTGAACTTGAATGATGTTTATAATACAGACATATCTAATTCAGAACTAAAAACGAAATGACAAGGATAACACGATTGTCGATAACGAAAGTGACAAGGACAATACACTTTGTATTGCTCTACTATATCGATATCGCACATATTCGTACAAATGTTTCGTTTACACTGATCTTTTATACTAAAACTCTTAACTGATTCTAAAAGCAGTATTGATCCCTAAAGTAATCACTGCGACGCACCAAGCTTGTTTTATGCTTATAATACACGGGTGGCCTCCGTTTGGACACGAATCGATTGGACACGAGCCATTCACAGCGCTTGAACAGTGGAAAGCCTCTAGGTACCGGTCGCTGTGGTTGGTGGTGTCCAATCGAGACGTGGTCAATCGGGATACTCCCATAATACACACAACTTTTATATAAAGCAATATTGTTACGAGTCAACGCCAAATGTTGATAAAACTGTAATTTTTTTTTTCATTTTCCGTATAAAGTTGCATATTGCGTTGTATGTTATTGTCTTTAATTGTGGAAAAGGATTTATAATTCTTATAATTCTGAAATCAATAAAAAGATTAGTGCACGCGAAAAACAATCGCGTTTAGTCGGCAAAACAGACAACTTCAGGATTTCTTTAAGTTATAAAAAATTGACCAATCACAGTTGATTATTTTTCTCAGATTTGATTGTAATTGGTCAGTTCCTTTAAAAAACAGAGTGTTAATGTTAATTACGTTAATTACAGCTTAAAGCTTAAAATCTTGTTGTAAATATTGGCTAAATCCCGGTCTACAATAAGTGTAGTAAGTTTTAAGCCATAAGAAATTGATTAAACACAATCGACTATTCTCTTCAATTTCGATTGTGATTGGTTAATTCCTTAAGACTTAAGGCTTACTATTGTAGACTGGGACTAAAGCGGTATCTACAATAAGAGCCTTAAGTCGCAAAAAATTGACCAATCATAGTTGATTATTCTCTTCATATTCGATTGTGATTGGACAATTTCTTACGGCTTAAGGCTTGAAATCTCATTATAGAATCTCATATACATCGCTTAAAGCCCATGGCACGTACAAAAACATAAGACAGTAAGACGTAAGCAGTAAGCGAATTGACCAATCACAGTTGAAAATTGTATTATTTTCTCTATTGTGATTGGTCAATTTGCTTACTGCTTACGTTTTACTGTCTTACGTTATTGTATGTGCCATGGGCTTAATCTATTTTACACACATTCCTATAAGCAGCATAAGATGTAAACAGGAAGAGAATCGGCCAATTACAATTAAGAATTCAAAACAATGACATAAGCAGTAGCGAATCAAAATTGTTTTTTTTGCTTATCGCCACGTCATTGACTGTGTTCAGCAGAGAAAGCAGCTTAGTAAGCGCTTTGCGCTGATTAGATTATATTTTTAGATCTAGAGAAATACTCCTATCTCAATTTAAATCTAACTAATAGTCCTATCTCAATTTAGATCTAAAAGTATAATCCAATCAGCGCAAGCGCTTACTAAGCTGCTTTTTCTGCTGAACGCAGCCATTGCTTAAATTCTCTTAGGCTGGATCCTCATGTAGACATCGGCGTTCAGGGTTGGGTTATTTGAGCATTTTCTAGGGTTTTTTACATTTTACAGTTTTTTACGGTAAAATACGTAAAAAATGTATAAAATACGTATAAAATGTATAAAATACGTATAAAACGTATAATATCTATTTAAAGCTGCATTCGGGGAGCGCGCTATCAACGCTGTTTCATCATTCTGTCTTTATTGCTTATTAGATGTAAAACAAAGATAGAGTCGCAATAGCACTGATAGCGTGCTCCCCGAACGCAGTCCTCACACATACGCATTTTTCGCTAAACGCCTTTTTTGTCTTTAATGTTAAAAAAGAAAAAGAAGCCTTTAAAGTGTGAGTGTTTAAAATGATTACGCAGTCAATCTACGCAGTCGTAATATCAATCCTAAACCTAACCTCAATTCTAACCTTAAGTAAAAGAATAAATAGGAAATGTGAGAATATGGATTTCTCTAATAAGAAAAACATTCATGTAAGTAATCACTTAATTAATAAAAAGAATTGGTGAAAGCATTTGCTAATAGTATTTTTGTATTATGTTAAATAAATTATTACATATTAGTTTATTTATTATTAAAATATTTATTGCATTTTCAGTGTTCTACGAGCAAATTGTCCTCGAAATTGAGTTCTTTGTAAGAAATTTCCGTCCGATGGCACTGCAATGTCGCCTGTCATTGCTGTCATGCGCTCCAACGATGTTGTCAACTGGAGCAAGCCGCGCGCGACTCCGGAACTCGCGTCACCGATAGAACAATCCGGAGTAATCCAGAATAATCGATGAGTTTATCGATCTTCCGCCCAAAATCAGGGGCTTGACTCCTGTTCGGATCGTTAAACCGTAAGGTAGTCCGTGGTGATCAATCACGTAGCGAAGGTAGGGATTCGCGAATTGTAACGAGCCGGAGTAAGACCGGGAAAACGGAGTGAGTGTGCGAGAGACGAGAATCTTTCTCCTCGTGTTAATAAAGAGACATTTAAGTATAACTACAAGTCAGATTCTTGAATTCATCCGTCATCCAGTCCGGGTATCCTGAAATATCCCTCGTGATTATCCCTTCTCTCGAAAGACAGTCGTGAGTTCGGGTGGAAGAACTTAAGATACTTATCCAAGACGACAAGTATCTTACAACAAAATTTCAGAAGTGGGATTCAGCACATGCTACGACCGTCGGTGCCGTCGAGTGAGTACCGGTCGTCCGGATATCACAAGTGATAGACAAGTGTAATAGGGAAGTGATTGGACGTGGAGCAGAAAATTGACAGTTAGTGAAGATCAATTAATATGCCACGTACTCGTCAAGGTCCGGAACTGGGGGGGAGCAAGAGTGCTCCGACGCGGCGTCGCGGGCCTCGTCTAACGAGGAGCGCCCCGCTGRTGCGGGTACGCCGCTTACGGCGGAGACTTTTCGCAACACTATGATGCAAATGCAACAGCATTTAATCATACAACAGCAGCAGTTCCTGCGATAGAGAGGATAAATCCAGTGAGTGCAGAGGCCCTACAAGTGGCAGTGGAAGAGCCACCGATACAAGAAGAACAGATCGTAGAACAGCCGGTACGATTGGAAAGCATACAACGAGCCTCGCCGGTAATGGTCGGCTCGTTAAGAAATTCAGACACTCATTTAAGTGCCAACGCTACGAAATGGTTAGCAACCCAGATAYCGGAGTTTGGAGGTCAGGAGAATGATAACGTCAAGCTGTGGGTGAGAAAAGTGGACAAAGTTGCTCGCATACACGGCGCGTTCGATGCGGTGACGCTCCTGGCGGCCTCCAGCAAATTAGTTAAAAGTGCAAAACAATGGTACGACCTCCAGGATGGACCTTCGAACGAATCCTGGGAGTGTCTTAAAAGAGAACTAACAAAAATGTTCGATAAGAAAATTCCATTCTTCAAAGTAATGCAACGAGTGGAAGCGAGGAAGTGGCAAACCGCTAAAGAAACCTTCATCAATATGTGCTGACGAAATTGTCAATGATCCATGGTCTGAGTTTGCCGCCACAGGATATCATCCATTTGATTATTGGCGGTATAATGTCTGCTCCAGTGAGAGCAGCGGCTCTTTCGATAACCGCAGAAACGGTGGAAGATTTTGTGGATAAGATGCGCAACATCGCAGAAGGTTGCCTGGAACAAGACAAAAGACCCGGAAATGTGAACAAATCCAGAACACAATCGTGTCTTAACTGTGGCGTCACTGGTCACGCACATCGCGAGTGCCGGAAAGAAGTAAAGTGTTTTGTGTGCAAAAAGACGGGCCATCGGCAGTATGATTGCCCACTGGCAAAAGACAAGAGGCAAAGTCAGCCATCGCAGCAGCGGACTTCCACGACGCCCGCTGTAATCTCCGAGGACCTTCCTCAGGCTGACCAGATAGCGTACGTGACAGACTCCGTCGGCGACATGCTGGAACTCTTCCAGTCATCGGTTGAAGTGGATTCCATCGAGGGACGTCCGTGCCACCTCATCGCTCTGATCGACACAGGGAGCTCCGCCTCTTTCGTTAAGCATAAAACCTATTTAAAACATTGTAAATATTTTCCGTAATGGAATACGGCCCTCAGCCAGAAAATTTGTTAATCTTAAGGATTCGCCGTTAGAGATTCTAGGATCGGTTCAAACCGAAATAACTTTGCCGTTATTAGGAAACAGAAAATTAAAGGTCACTTTATTTGTTTTGAAAGACCAGGCTTTCATACACGATTTTATTTTAGGTCGAGATTTTCTTAGATCACAAAATCTAACCGTAACGTTTAAATTTCACGAGAACAAAGGCGAAGAGGAAGACAATAGACTCTTTTTGCCGAATTACCGCTGACTGTAGAGGATAACATCTCGAAGTTAGAAGGTCAACTATAACAAACAGAAATAGATTTTGACCTTCCGACTAAACAACGTTTAATACAAGTTATAACTCAAATAGAAAAAACTGAAATCTCACCGATAGATGATAAATACGCGGTGTCAGTCCGTTTGAAAAACGATTCGGTTTATGCTTACGCGCCTAGGCGATTTGCGCACTCTGAGCGTTTAGAACTCAGAAAAATCACAGATGATTTGTTAAAGCGAGGAATCATCAAAACTAGCGTCTCGCCCTACTGTGCCCGCGTAGTACCTGTTAGAAAAAAAGATGGACGGTTAAGATTATGCGTCGACCTTAGGCCGTTAAATAGTCGAATCGTAAAGTAGAAATATCCATTTCCAGTCATCGAGGACTGTCTCACGAGATTATCTGGAAAATCAGTATTTACGTTTTGGACATGAAAGACGGCTTTCATCAAATAAAAGTAGAGGACGACTCTACAAAATATTTTTTATTTGCAACGCCCGATGGGCAATTTGAGTACAAGTTCTTACCTTTCGGTTACGCGGAGGCGCCAGCCGAATTCCAGAAACGATTGCTGTTCGTTTTACAACCACTGATTCGCGATGATCGGGTTATCGTCTATATGGATGACGTGCTTATACCGTCCGAGATAGTAGAGGATAACTTGCTGACTATAAAAGAAGTCCTCGTTTCGTTAAAAACATACGGGTTTCAATTAAATTACGGTAAATGCCAATTTTTGAAAAAGAAAGTTGAATTTTTGGGTTATGTCTTAAGCGTTGACGGCATTACGTTGAGTCCACGGCATACGGAGGCAGTAAAACGATACAAGCAGCCCGCCAACGTGGCGGAAATGCAACGGTTTTTAGGGTTAATAAGCTACTTCCGGAAATTCATAAAAGACTTCGCGTTGAAAGCCAAACCGTTGTATAATTTGTTAAGAAAAGACGTTCCTTTCGAATTTAATAAAGAATGTGAGCGATCATATGAAATACTCAAAAAGGAACTTACTTCCGATCCGGTGTTAGCCTTATATAATTCCTCCGCTGAGACGGAACTGCATACCGATGCCTGCGCGTCGGGTATAGGCTACAAAAACAACAACATGGGCAGTGGGCTGTGGTCGCATATTATAGTCAGTCGACCAATCAGGCCGAATCGAGATATCATAGTTTTGAATTGGAAATGCTCGCTATCGTACGAGCTATCGAACGTTTCCATATTTATTTGTACGGGTTGTACTTCACCATAGTAACAGACTGTAATGCGTTAGTCTACGCCGTAAATAAATCAAATCTCAATCCGCGTATAGCGCGATGGACGCTGGCACTGCAGAACTATCGATTCAAATTGATTCATAGGCCGTGTGGTAAAAAGAAAGCATGTAGATGCTTTAAGCCGCAGCGTGGCCTACATAAATGAGATACCGTTAGAGCGCAAACTCGAATTACGTCAGCTATCTGATACTAGGATACAGGACATTGCGAATAATTTGGAGTACGGCGACGACGAAAAATTTGAATTAGTTAATGGTTTAGTTTATAGAAAACATAAAGAAAACTTAAGATTCGTTGTTCCGGATGCCATGATACCAGCGCTTATGCGAGCTCACCACGATAACGTGGGACATGTCGGTCGTGTAAAAACATTCGAAGGGATCGCTCAATCCTATTGGTTCCCTTCCATGCGGAAAAAAATTTACGATTATGTTGATAATTGCTTTGTCTGTATCATGGCGGAAGATTCAATGAATCGATTCGAAGGAGAAACCTCTCTCCACCCCGCGGCAAAAGCCCCGATGCAAGTGATACATTTAGATCACTTTGGGCCATTACCAGAGACTCGCGATCGATTTAAACATATATTAATAGCAGTTGATGCGTACACACGATTTGCGTGGCTGTTCGCCGTTCAATCAACCTCGACGAAGGAGGTGATACATCATTTAATAATATCTTTGCTGTTTTTGGAAATCTGTCTGAGATTGTTACTGACAGAGGTACTGCATTTACCTCTCGCGAATTCGAAAAGTTTACAGAAGACTTACAAAGTAAACATCGCAAAATTGCAGTAGTTTCTCCTTGGGCAAATGGTACCGTTGAACGGGTGAATCGCTTTGTAAAACGTACTTTAATTAAAATGTGCTCCACCGCAGAAGAGTGGAAGGATAAATTGCATGTCCTACAATACGTCATTAATAATACATATCACGCGGTGACAAAAACATCACCGTCCAAGCTCATGTTAGGCTGATCAATGAAATCATGATGATTACAACTTTTTCGTTTTCACTAAGCATTTATCAGAAATCAATACGAATTTAGAATCCGATAGAGCAAAAGTCAGAGAGATAGCCGAATCTGCTACCGATTTAATTCGTGAATATAATAAAGAGTATCGAAACGCGCATTCGAAAAAACCTTCCATTTATAAAGAGGGAGACTATGTTTTAGCCCGAGACATTCGGAGCAAACCTGGCGAGAGCGCCAAAATGAAATCAAGGTATAAAGGACCGCATAATCTATAAAGTACTCGGTAACAATCGTTATGTCATTCGAGACATTCCCGGTTTCAATATTAGTTCGAGATCATGCAATACAGTACTTTCTTCCGATAAACTCAAATACTGGGTAAAACCGGTACACCCGCCCGGGTAAATCGAGAAAAATGTAAATAGTTACTTGAATAAATAAGCTACAATGTAAAACTAAAAATGCAATTTTTATTGGTGCTGAGTAATAATATTAAGTTAGAAATTAGAAATAAGAAAATTGTATTAGTAATAAATAATCATGTTAAGTTAGTTATAAGGAAATTGTACTGCTCAAAGAAAAGAAGAAAAGGGGGTTGTGATACCCAAATGCGCATTAAATAGTCTCTAAGTCTATTCTGACAGATCTGCCAGTAAATAAAGCTCAATAAAATTCAAAAAGATAGTTATCTCCTATTAACAAACTTCGGGACGAAGTTTAGGTCAGGCTGGCCGAGCTGTAAGAAATTTCCGTCCGATGGCGCTGCAATGTCGCCTGTCATTGCTGTCATGCGCTCCAACGATGTTGTCAACTGGAGCAAGCCGCGCGGGACTCCGGAACTCGCGTCACCGATAGAACAATCCGGAGTAATCCAGAATAATCGATGAGTTTACCGATCTTCCGCCCAAAATCAGGGGCTTGACTCCTGTTCGGATCGTTAAACCGTAAGGTAGTCCGTGGTGATCAATCACGTAGCGAAGGTAGGGATTCGCGAATTGTAACGAGCCGGAGTAAGACCGGGAAAACGGAGTGAGTGTGCGAGAGACGAGAGTCTTTCTCCTCGTGTTAATAAAGAGACATTTAAGTATAACTACAAGTCAGATTCTTGAATTCATTCGTCATCCAGTCCGGGTATCCTGAAATATCCCTCGTGATTATCCCTTCTCTCGAAAGACAGTCGTGAGTTCGGGTGGAAGAACTTAAGATACTTATCCAAGACGACAAGTATCTTACATCTTCTTTTAAAAGAAAACGATCATCTTTGTCCGAATCAACAAACTTTAAGAAATCTAAATATAACCAATCATTCCATTCAAGCATAGAAGAAATTGATGTTGCTTTAGGTGAATTTTTCTTTGGATGCAACATACCATTTAATGTTGTAGAATCTTCACAATTCAAAAGATTTCTACAGCTGCTGAATCCAAATTACAATCCACCAACAAGAAAACGCCTTTCTAAAGTGATTCTAGATAAAGTACACCAGAATTTAGTGAATGAAAGAATCGAGATTCAAGGTTCTGAAGGAGTTCTTTTAATTGACGGATGGAAGAATTCAGCAGCTAACACAAAAAATGTTGTATGTATTATTCATAATGCTAATGAAAAAAGTATATTTCTTAAATCTTGGGACTTAACTGAATTAAGAGAAACGAGTCAGCAGTTGAAAGATATTGTCGAAGAAGCTGTACTATTAGCAAAAGAAAAATTCAAAATATCCATATATAGCGTAGTTTCTGACAATGCGTCATCAATGATTTCCATGGGCCGACAAGTAAATATTTGGCATTCTACTTGTCATAGTCATAGTGCCAATTTATTGGCTAAATCTCTCGTATCACCGGATTTCGCACAATCTGTAAATAATGTATTACGAGAATTTAAAATGGCAGGCCCAGAAAGAGAATTAAAAAATCGTGGAGGATCTAAGATTATGTTGCCATGTCAAACAAGGTGGTGTAGCTATCGCGATGCTTTTAGATGTTGTTTAAAAAATTTGCATTTAATGCGAGCTCTAGTAGATGAACAAAAAGTAACATTTACTCAAAATATGCAGGTGTTAAAAGAAATTTCATTTGAGAACCAATTACAAAACTATATTATATTATTTGATCCCATATGTGAACTCATAAACCTGTGTCAAAGATCTGACTCAAGCATAGCAGATGCTTGTGAAAACTGGTTAAAACTAAATATTCCAGTGGATGATGATTCTATTATGATAACTGTCCAAGCTCGCCTGAAAAAAGTTTTAACCCCAATTGTTCTTGCTGCAAATCTTCTGCATCCACAGTACCGGGGTAAACGATTTCAAGAAAGTGAAAAAGCAATGGCTTTAGAATTTTTGAAAAAACAATTAGATATTGAAGATCAATCAGACTTGGATAATTATTTGAACAATACAGGTATCTTTCAGACAATGCAGAAGAAAGAAATAAAATCAGCACAGATCTTCTGGAGTGTTGTGGAAGTAATACATCCTTCTCTATCATCATTCGCACAAAAATTGTTGAAAATACCTGCATCTTCAGCTCAAATAGAACGTCTCTTCTCTAATTGGTCTTTTGTACATTCCGACTTGCGAAATGGGTTAACCGTTGAAAGATCTGAGAAATTAGTAGACGTATATTATTCTTTTAAAATGAATGAACACTTTGAGAATTATTAAATGTACGATGAATCAAAATTATTTTCCTTTCTTGTACAAAATATATGTATTGCTCTTACAAAATATATATAAATCTTGTACAAAATATATTATTTTATACTTTAAACTTTTGTATTTTTATAAAATGTATTTTTTCTTATTACTATTTTATAATGTAAACTTTTGTAACAAAGATTTGTAATAAATCCTTATATTATGAGAGCGCTAAATTACAAGAAAAACTATTTTTTTTTTCAAATGTCTAATACTAATAATATAGTATCTAATACTACTATCAATCATAACATTTTACACCTAATAAAAGAAACAATAAATAAAATAATTTTTGATATTTCTTGCATTTTCTTGCTTATCAATTGCACTTTTATATTGAAGTTTATCACATATACTTAAAAAAATTATTATACGTCTTTAAAAGCGTACAAAAAATATATAAACAAGGATTTACAATGTTCAATATTCGTTAGTAACATGTTTGTCATAAATTTTCAGATTATAATATAAATCTGTCAATTTTTGAAGACGATCTGGAGTTAAATTATTTTGGTGTACAGTACGTGTCTTCATTGATGTGACAGCGGCTGGAATTTGTAAAAGCTTTATTGCGACGATAGCTAAATTTCCATGAAACGGCATAACTGTATTCCAAAATATTTGTGGATCCTTGCACTCCTTTGCTTTCAATTTCCCGAATATTCCTTTTGAATTTCGATATGCTTCGTAATCACTTAATCCTTCTACGTTGAGAGCGTCAATAAAAAATTCAGTCATCTTAGTCATACGACTTTTGTTATTTACACATTGTTTTCCTTGATAATTTGGATGACAAAAGTTTGCTGCCAATGCAATTGGAGTGATTATTTTATTAATACTATCCTTAATTCGATGAGTGAGGTTGGTATTTAATGATTCTAAAGTCAACCAATCTTCAACAATATCTGCAAATGTGCATGAAGTTTCACATTTCTTTATAATTGAACGTATTAATCCATACAAGTCTAATGAATCGTGTAATTCTTGCTCGAATGTTTCATCGAAAAGTATATTGACAACAGTTCTTTTCAATTTGTATACATTTTCGCCGACAATTTGTCTCATAGCTGCTAAATTTTTTTTGCAAAATGCATACATATCATGCAAATTATCACAACCGTTAGTATTCGATAATATAATTGTTGCTCCATCACGTTTCAATAAATCCTCTTTCAAATTTGAGAATTCAAGAAGCAGATAACGAATCTTATCTACAAAATCTTCATTTAATAATAATTTTTCCAATGATAATGCAAAGAATAAATTGCAATTTAAAAACCACAAATTATTTTGTTCACTAATTTTTAGTGTTTGATAATCTTGATCTGTAATTACAGAATAAATCATGATAGAGTATTTAGTTTTAATTATATGTAGTGCTTCATTAATTACTTCTTCTAAATTGCACAAGATATCCCATGACTTTAAATAGAAGATCTTTCCTTGGATAGCTTTAACAAAAGTTACAATTTGCTTGCAGTTTTGAAATGATGTTTCTTTAACCATCAAAATTCCATCAGAATTGATTAATGTTGAATCATTCATTATTAATTGCTTGTGCAAGTTATGAAGAAGAGAAGTCGACAGCATTTCTTTTGTCGGCGGTTTGTATGCTGGTCTCAGTATTTTCAGAAAGTTTATAAAATGATCAGATTCAACCGTTTCAAATGGAACATTGCATCCGCAAAAAATCTCATTAATGTCTCGTTAATCCTGGTCTGATCTTTATCAGAAATATTATCAAAAAATGGCTGTATCTTGAAGTTTTGTGTCCTTAATGTTTTACCATTTGTTATCTTTGTAATATCTTTTCTTTGTTGTTTTAGTTGAGATGAAGATAATGACTCTTCATCTTTTTCTTGCTGTTCCAATTGATGCGTAGATGATGATATTTCATTCTCTGAAAATGCCCTGATTGACTTTGACTTCAGAAGATTGATATTATCAATGAATGGTTCTGTGTTTGATTCTGAATCAGAATCAAACCGAAATTCTGATGAGCCGCTGCACACTGGGGCAACGGGCCCTTAAAGTTGGCAATAAATCACAGACTCTATGAATGGGATTGGAACATAAATATTTGGTTAAATATTGATATTTACAGGTATCTGTAGTTGAAAAAGAAAAGATATGGATAGATTTTTAAGTGTYTACTTAATTAAAAAACATAATACAAAGTTATGAAAAATGTAATGAGATATTTTAACTTCGGGAAGCTATGATGACTTCTAACAAATTTCTTCGTCTTCAGAATGTAAARAGTCTTCATAATCGTCTTCACTATTATCATCATTTTCGTCATCAATATTACCATGGTTAAGGTGCTGATCGGCTTGAGGTTTTAACAACTCAACTGCTTCTTTAGGAAGGTGTCGTAGTTTTTTCTTGTGTAACTTCCGCTTATTCGTGATTACAGGATCRGAGCTAATTAAAAATGTATTAAAAATATCCTCATTTGTTTTCTCACGAGTACATTTCCTCGAGTAATGCTCTCGATATTTTTTGAAGTCCTTGTTCCGCGCTTCTTGTGCTTCCTCTGTTAATTGGCCTATAGGTAACAAAGCCGAAGATATTATTTCAGGCCCATGTATAAAATATTTGTGCAATGTAGGAGGCATATTAAACCAGGGGTACAGTTCAACAAAGTATCTAGCGGTGTTTTGGGCAAACTCTCTGAATTTCACGACATT
>JANQDE010000650.1:6764-18121 GCA_037157785.1 Cephalotes varians
CTTAAAGGTAAGCCGAAACGTTTGTAATTATACTGAATAAATCTTATTAGTTACTGCGCACCGTCAACAGCGTGTTATAGCTCTCATTAGCCCTTCCACGATTTTATAATTATTATATGACTTTCTTCATTTAAAATAATTATAAAAATTATTTATACTTGTGATAGGTGGCTAGTCACACCACACAAACAGATGACTGGAACCTGCCAATTGTTTCCTTGTTGGAATGAACCACAGTTGAAGAGTACGTTTACTATTTCTATAAAATGTGATAACGACTTCATAGCTCTATCCAATATGCCGATACGAGTTCAATATGCGTATCATGATTCAACGTGGACAATCTTCCATACTACTCCTCCAATATCAATTTACCAAATTTCGATTGTTGTGACTAATTTCCCTAGTATTCGCATTAACGAATCACTTTATGGTGCGAACATCACTTTATGGTGCGAAAGATGCAGAAAATTACGACCTTCTTTAAAATATGCGAAGCAAATTATAAAAAACATTACATYGCATTTGGGATCTCAATTCGATGAAATAGAGATTCCAAAAATAGATTATGTTTTAATTCCAAATTTTCCAAACAACAGCATATCAAAATGGGGTTTCATTTTTCAAAGGTAATACATGTTTTAATCTGTAGAACAATTTAATGAATTAATATTATTAGATTACTATTATTAGATATCGTTGGAAATTACAAGATTTAAGTATCATGTTTCATAATATTCAATTAATTAAAAAAAAGATAAATATACATAGTAATAAGCATTATTAAATACTAATTAATTTTCCTAAAAAGCAGAAAGCAGATTCATTCCGCTATGTTTTCCAAATTAATTAAGAAATGAAAATTTAACGATATACATATATTACAATTAGATAAAAATATATTAAAGTATAATATAAATTTGCACGTAGTCAATAATCTAATTTAACATTTATAAGTTGTATAAAATTTGATATATCATATATTTTTCAAAATGTGTTACAAAGACTTTCCACTTGTGTGGATCGCGATTTACTTCTTAAAATAACAAACATCCACGAACTTTAGCTTCAATAAATATCTAACTTTAATAAATATGAAATAATGAAAAATCAGAGAGAGAAGTTAATTATATAATTATATATTAATTATAAGTATATTATTAATTTTATATTAATTATATATTAATTATTTATTCATGTAACATTGTTTACACAACCATTTGAACTCTCCTAATTTTTATTTTTTATATTTAAATATAAATTTTATAAAGATTTCTTAAACACGCACATAAAGAGATATAGGGAAAATCTCTCGATTGATGTCATATGAGACATGTAATCAAAAAACTTATAACTTAATCAATATGTGCCAAAAAAAATTTTTTTCTTTATAGTAGTGTGCTGATGTAATATTAATTTCTTGTGTAAAATGGTTTGCGCTAAAAAGGGTATGTTATTTACACTAACTTTTAAGAAAATGTATTCGGTAAATTTTTTTATCTCCCTATTTTATTTTTTATTATTTTTCTTATTATAGTATCTATATATATATAGCTATAGTTTTTTATTATAGTTATCGGCATTATTAATCGCGATTTCACTGTATCGTAGAAAATGACATGTCTTAGATAAGTTTTGCTGCGATATATCATTTTTATAAAATTTATGGATATMATATTTCTTAATCTCTTTATAAAACACCTGCCATTTGGGGTAGATTGTTCTAAATGAGAGTCTCTATTTATTCTTCGAAAAAAATCACATTTTCCATTTGTTGACACTTGAACAGTCGTTCAGAGATTCTGTGAAATTAAATTGTAATTATGATACAAAAATAAAAAAAAGACAAATACAGATTTGCCTGATATTATTTTGAAAGCCGAGAAAATACATAATTTATCTATTTGTCTCCGACAARKCACATTATTATTTARTATGAATTACGATGCATTAAATCGTTACTACGAAAGGTACTTGTTACCTTATCATTCTAAATATGCCTACCAATCTTGGAAAGTGTGATAATCATCGCCAGTATGGGATTAATTGTCACATTG
Source organism: Cephalotes varians (assembly GCA_037157785.1). NCBI lineage: Eukaryota > Metazoa > Arthropoda > Insecta > Hymenoptera > Formicidae > Cephalotes > Cephalotes varians. Next base: position 8,822 of record JANQDE010000650.1, read on the forward strand.
TCATAATTTCATTTATAATTAAATAATTTTATTCGTATAATGATATTCGAGAGTAATAATTTTTTTTAATATCTAAAGGAAGTAGATGTTGCAATGTATATAGTGTTTCAAAATATTACATGTACTGTTTAAGTTAGTTATACCAAATACAGGAAAACTTTCAACTTTCTCGAAGACTAGGACTAAAGAGGCTCATTTATGATTTATAATATATCCTGTGGGATATATTGTCCTTAATGAGATTCATAGGACCGTTTTTTAATAAGAGAGATTATATTTACAAATTTTCAATAAAAACTTATCTACAACATGTCATTTTGTACGATTGCAGTAAAATCGCAATTAGTAATGCCAAATACTAACAAAGATACAAAATAAAAAATTAGGAAAACTTACTTACCAACTACATTTTCTTAAAATGATGTTGAAGGTAATATACGCGATGCTCTTAGTGCAAACCTTTCTCAGGTACAAGGAATTTGATAATGTAGTTTATTTCATAAATTAGTTTTGATATATATTATTAAAAAAATTCATTTTCATACATTTATGAAATGATAAAGTTTACAACTACGCGAAATAACGAAGTATAATTTATCATTCTAAAATTTTTTGCTATCCAACTAAAAATCTCTGCTACCTTTATAAATTTCTGTCTTTTTCACGTTACCTTTGATATCCATGACAAAACAAATTATAATATTTAATCTTAAATAAAAAAGGATGTGAGAATTGCATGTGAGAACATTTTTAATAATTTTCAGGGAAGCAGATCTTATCTATGATGAGAAATTAGATACAGTTATGCGCAAAATAGAAATTACACGTAGCATAGCATCTAAAATAGCATATCAATGGTTTGGAAACGMARTACTCCCACCTTGTTGGATTACTTATCGGTTAAATAACGAACTCGCTACYTTATTTGGAGAAGATACTACCRTTAAGGTTATTTTATACTTGTCAATATCGCAAGAAAATAAAAAATTTATCTGAAAGTTGTTTTCGTAAAACCAAAAYGTTGATATAGATCATGTAYCGATAAATKATTTATAGAAGAAGAAAATCGATTAGAATTTTTATRTAGAATTAACATATAATAATATGTGAAAATATTAAAAACTCTATTAACTAATTTTAAAAAATATATAACCTTTTAAATTTGTGTAGCACTTTATTTTTTAAATTGCCGTATAAAAATTAACAACTTTTCTAATAATAATGATCATAGCAATATTAAATTACATTTTCAATCCGACATTTATATAATTGCAATATTTCCTTTTCAGATTTTCAATAATTCTCAGTTAATGGATTTTTTCATAGTTCGGAGTCAAAACGACTTTCTTCTTTTGAATCATAAGATAAATCTTCGACAAATATATGTTCCGTCACGAAATTTTTCAATTTCCRATTTTTATCGTTATACGAAAGGTAGGAATATTAATGGATTATTAAATGTCTATAGCTTTACATACCTAAAAGTACATACCAAAGAAAGAGGTATATAAGAAAAGCTATTATACAAATTAAATTACAATTTATCATAACAATAACAATTTATCATATATTTATCATAACAGTACTTACTGTTTTACGGGTGTTCCAAAATATCGTCACCGACGTAGCGTTTCGAAAAAGTGTCTGCGTGTATCTGTATAAACAGTAAGTAATAACTGTGTAATTAATACTAACATATTATACAGGGTAACTTATTTTAATTTCCCCAGAAAACTAGTGAATAAAAAAATATTGAAAATACGCAAAWACATTTAAGACAAAAGTTGTATGATTTGGAAGAAGAATGATAATAAAAAATCAATTTTTCCAAAATAAATTTTTTAAAGTCAATTGGTAACAAAAAAACGCATAGTTATTTTTAAAAAAATATGTTTTTTTTTCTAGATATTTACGGGAATATTAAAATAAATGATCTTATAATTACAAATAATATAATATAATAATATGTCTATAATACATAATATTGTTTACACTGTCAGTAACGATTAATTTTTATATTTAGTACGTTTATCTCAGTGATTACTGATAAATTTTGGTCCATACTAGAAGGCATACCTAATGCACCACATCAGTATTTTAAATCTAATTACTCTTTAAYTTGGATGGTGTATAACAGATATTGTCCTATTCTGAAGGTGGACCAAGATAATCCTTTCTTCCGAGACTTGATCCAATATTTCAATCCAACGGATGATGGTAAATGATACATAACAATAAAGATAAAAAATTTCTACTTAGGGGAGCATTTTAGACATATGTTGTCAAAGTCATAATCTTGAGTAAGATTTTAACTGTCTCTTGTTCTTAACATATTAAAATGTTGTTAACAAAAAGTTAGAAAAATATACCGGTTTGTGTCAATGCTAAAGAAAATAATTTACTGATACATGTATTGCGTGGACACAGATGTTTCCTCTCGCTCTTCCATGGGTGGGTGGGTCACTATCCTAAGAATCAACGTCGTAACCTAACCCAAACTAAATTTTAGTTTCAATTTAATATATTTCAATTGAAATATAATTTCATGTGRAAAGTTGTGAACCTATGTGGAATCTCGCTTCGCATTGTAAAGTGTAGGCAAGTTATGTCGCGAAGAGTTCCGCCTCTCTACAAAGGAGTTCTACCACGAAAAATTAGACAAATAGGTTTGGGTTGAAATCTCGCTTCGTGGAAAACTATAAACCTATACGAAGTTCTACATGAGTTTATAACTTTCTACGCGAAGCAAGGTTCCGAAATCTAGTTACCTAATTTTTCGGTAGYGAAGTCCCTATCCATAGGAGAGCGAAATCCTCCTCCACTGTGTCAACATTTATACTTTACACATGAAGCAACCGTTCACCCCACATCGTTTCTTGCTCACAAGCGAAACAAGGTTAAAACTTATTTTAAATAAGAATAGAATCSTGACCSATATGTAAAAACACAACAATTAATTAACTATGCACTAAGCAGTCAAARCTAGGTCTTCGTGCTAATGTTGCTTATRTGAATTTGTATACATATCTCAAGTTCAACKGCGCGCCGAATAAATTTTCGTTCTTAAAACACAGTCCTAAGATGAACAAGGATAGTAATATCACAATATTTAATTAATAATCAATTATAATAATAACGATGTCGACAAGCTTCTCAATCCCTTATTCTCCCCGAATATTATAAAGAATTTGTTGCGAAAAGTAACATCTCTGCCAGGGATCGAACCTGAAATCTCTCGACTTTCCTGGGCGAGCGTCTTACCTTCTCGACCACAGACTTACGCTTAAAATTTTTCATTATGTCGCCGACAATATTTTCTAAAAAAAATATTGAACGTTTCCTTCTATAGATATAACGTGTACTTTTTATTTATATAAATATCYTCGACATTTTATACAGTACATAGAATTTCTCGTATAAAATATTCAACATCAAGTCTGTCCAAAATTTCGCTTGCAAGCTAAACATTTTCACTTTTTCATCGTCTCGTTGAGCGCAGAGAAAAAACAAAAAGAATATATGTTAGAAATCCGCCCAGTAATTAACTGCTTTAGCGTCCATTCTTTTTATTCTCCTCTCTAACTCATTCAACAAGACGTTGGAAAGATAAAGAGCTCGTTTAGCTCGCAAACGAAGTCGTATTGTTTGATTGTCTTACTAATAATTTTGAAAAATATTCAGAAGATGTAAAGAGTGCAATTTATTATACTGTACAAATTTAAATTGATTTGAATTTTACAAAATTAATACAATATTATATACAATTGTCATCGAAGTCACTATTTTCAAAATTTTTAAATCAATTAGCACACGTTTTAATGGCTACAACATTTTCACAAATTCTCTCACAAAAAATTTTGTGTGCATCAGCAGCACTATTCTTTTTSTGCAAACAAAACAAAAGGACCGCGACAAATATGATTTTTATCTGGTTGCAATCGTACTAAATGTAAAATTATATTGGCATCCATGACTTGTCATGTATAAATGTTAATGCGAAGACGCCATCTTACAATAATTATAAGTTTTCTGCTTATAAAATTATACTAACGCACGTGTACATRTATCTGTCAGCATCGGCAAAAACTTTCGCACAGACTTAATATAATCATCAGATAAAAAATATATATTTTTTTTGCACAGGATACTATGAAATATTAAAAAACTGGMACGAAATTGAGCATCTGAATATTGAAGAATATAAAARTTTAAGTGTCGTTAATCGTGCTAAAGTCATTAACGTCGCATTTAATTTGTTGATAATGGGACATCTCAATGTATCTATATTCTGGAGTGTCACAAAATATTTATCGCAAGAGATGGAATATTCAGCATGGTATCCTATGATCAAAATATTTGAATACGTATCGAATGTATTTCCACTATCAAACGAAAATATTAATTTTACTTTAATTAAGGTAAAGCACAACAATTTATCTAATGAAAAATATTGATCTTTAAAAGATATATAGTCGTTACATCGATAATTGTTATATAATTTTGGAATGCATATAGCCAAAAAGATTACATTATATTTCATCATATTATCGTTTTGAAATAAAAAATGAGAAAAAAATTTTGTTCAAAATATTTTTTTTGCCTTAATACTTTTAATGTTGAGTAATATTTATATATCTATATTAAGCCTAAAAAGAATTTACTAAAAGAATAAATCATATTCATAAAGATCATAACAACAAGGTCGTGACAACAAGGCAATATAAAATTCACATAATTGTAGGAAAACATAAAAGAGCTATTGTCCACATCTCTGGAGATATTAGGATTTGATGAAAGTCCGATGGAAAACGATGCGACTAAAAGTTTAAGACAAGAGATCGCAAAATGGGCATGTATAGTCAAACATTCCGAGTGCCTATTAAAAGCCAAATTTAAGTTAGAACAACATCTTGAACATCCTGAATTATACAAGTAATTTTTTCATATAYGTAAATAAAATTTTTTCACAGTTACAGTCGTTTATTTTTCATAATAAGGAAATATCGTATCATGGTCTGACAGTAACTAACTTTCTTTTAAATAACATGTATTATAATTGTTTTTCTAAATACTGTAGAATTTTACCAGGCTGGAAAAGATGGACATNTGGAATATTCAGCATGGTATCCTATGATCAAAATATTTGAATACGTATCGAATGTATTTCCACTATCAAACGAAAATATTAATTTTACTTTAATTAAGGTAAAGCACAACAATTTATCTAATGAAAAATATTGATCTTTAAAAGATATATAGTCGTTATATCGATAATTGTTATATAATTTTGGAATGCATATAGCCAAAAAGATTACATTATTTCGTCATATTATCGTTTTGAAATAAAAAATGAGAAAAAATTTTGTTCAAAATATTTTTTTTTGCCTTAATACTTTTAATGTTGAGTAATATTTATATATCTATATTAAGCCTAAAAAGAATTTACTGAAAGAATAAATCATATTCACAAAGATCATAACAACAATGTCGTGACAACAAGGCAATATAAAATTCACATAATTGTAGGAAAACATAAAAGAGCTATTGTCCACATCTCTGGAGATATTAGGATTTGATGAACGTCCGATGGAAAACGATATGACTAAATGTTTAAGACAAGAGATCGCAAAATGGGCATGTATAGTCAAACATTCCGAGTGCCTATTAAAAGCCAAACTTAAGTTAGAACAACATCTTGCACGTCCTAAAATATACGAGTAATTTTTTCATATATGTCAATGAAATTTTTTCACAGTTACAGTCGTTTATTTTTCATAATAAGGAAATATCGTATCAAGGTCTGACAGTAACTAACTTTCTTTTAAATAACACGTATTATAATTATTTTTCTAAATACTGTAGAATTTTACCAGGCTGGAAAAGATGGACATACTGTAAAGGTTTAGTGATGATAGATCCGCATTCAAGGTCACGATACATATGGTCAGACAAGCCTAATAAACAATATGTTGAATTTCTTAGTTGTTCCGAAGATATTGAATTTTGGAATATGTTATTCAAATTTCTTGAGTCGCAAAGTTTGGAAGCATCAACACAAAACGCAACGAAGGAAGATATTTATTCTTGTATTAAGATTTTTCATTCCGTTGTTGTAAACTATGCTAAGAACGATTACACGCTTAATCATATGTTATTCAGATTTACATACATCAAACCAATGTAATAAGAATTTTCCATAAATATGTTTTTTTTATAATCATAAAAAATAAATATATATACTGTATATTACGAATATGTATTACATATTGTAATATATTATATAATATTATAATATTGTAATATAATATTTTATAATATAATATATATATATATATATATAATAATATAAAATATAGAAATATTTTAAAATATAAATTTAATATATATAATTATTTTTAGACACATCAGCAAAACTGCGGCATTAGTTAATATCATTAATCACGTATATTCTACAGAACAACTCGATAGGGTAAATTTTATACATCAAAATATCATATTTATTTGTTAAAATTTCATTAAACATAAATACGTACAAATAAATATCTTATAAAATATATAGATCTATATGTATACTATATATGTATCCATATGGATGGGAACGGAAATATCTACTATAAAATGTGTACGCATGCACTTGTTACACTTATCACATTGAAATGATTGCATTGAAGTTATTTTTATAACGTAACAAAACAAAAAAATTGTAATACTTATTAACAGTGAACATTCAACATATATTGATTATTTGTTTCAGATACGCGATTTGTTGGAAAATGTTGAGGTGATAGACTTAGGAGGACTAGCATCAAAAGTTTACAGCAAGATAGAAACACGTTGGTCTGAAATAGAAAAGCAAATTAAATATTTTCGTATGCTTCTTAATTAAAAAATTTAATAAACTGAAATAATGAATGTCCACATTAAACTCAATACAAAATTGTCCAAAATATTTAGATACATTACGTGTGCCAGTATAACGAATAAACTGCAAAATATAGTTACAAGGATTCTATGTATTTAGCTCAATTTTGTTTCTATTTGTTATTCTCTTACTTATTTGCAATTAAATACAAAGTTATACTGTGAAAATTATATCATTAAGTCTTATTTCACTTATATTATTAATCTTATGATTATTTTTGTTTTTTTTGTATGATACCATTAATATTACTATTGTTCAAATTATCATAGATTATTTTCTTGTTTTCAATATTATTAATCTTTCAAAATTGTCAAAAAGATTTGTTATTGTATCATTTAATTCATAATAAATTACTTATACATCTATTTTAAATAATTATTTTTTAACACATTGCTTTTTTCCCTGCTGGATTGCATGTTTGCTACTGTGTTGACAACGGTGCAGTGTCATTAGCTTGATCTTAGACGATGCGAGTTTTCGTATTGACCAATCAGCTGAAATTTTGCTTTACAGAAGAGTCCGAGTTCGTATAAATAAATATCAAGCCATTATTGCCGTAGATCACTGAAAAAATGCAATTAAAATATAATTTTTATCTATTTTTTTTTTCATTTCTTTTGCAGCACGTGAACGTCATATTATAACGTAATTCTTTTTATTTAATTTGACGACATTTGGTGTGAAGAATACTTTGATCACATGACCTAAAATTGTGTATTGATTGGCTCTCACAGCCAGCGCAAAATCACGCGAGAAAAATAACTTCTGTTCTATCATAYAAAATGCAGACCAGCTAATAATTAATACATTACACAATTTCTAGCACAGCTGTTAGCAAAATCGATAGCAGATGCAAGCAATCTACCAGAAAAAAACGCATTGTGTGCCGAAGGCTTAAGATTTCTTATTTTCAAGAATATATCTTGCGTATTATAATGTGATTGCAGATGTTACAATGAAAATCTTTTTGAGAAAATCATTTTAACATTGATTTTAAAAAATAATAATTATTTACTTACTTTACAAATTAATAATAATAATAATTTATATATTTATTAAACTTCTATGTAATAACTAAACTGCTTACTTCGCCAATTTTTTGCACGTGATAGAGAGAGACGAAATTGCGCCCGAACAGCATTACGTGTTATATCATCACAAACGTGTGCACGTAATCTAAATATTATCTGTGTTATCTGAGTGTAACAGTGATTTGAATGTATCACTTAAGTATAATGGGTGAGATGCACTACCTTAGTCATTTTTTGAGTATATAACGTAGCAAGGRTTATCTTCATTTTTAGCTTTAAAAATAATAACGGAATAAGCAATCTAATTAATATATAAACATATGTATAAGTATGTGTAAGTTTATATTAGTTTTTCTCGTTTGCATGATTAWTTTAAAGTTTGAATTATTTAAAAAAAAAATTTTAATTTTGCCCACATTCAAGACTTGTAAAACGATTATATTATAGATTTTGACGATATTAGACGATCAAAAAAGAATAATATTTGACACTTAAAATTCGGAAGTCTCTTTTGTTTAGACAAAATATTTGCGCGTTCTTACATAATAAATAAAGAAATTTATTTGTTGCTTCTGCATTTCAATATCAAAAAATACAAAGAAGGAAACAGCTTATTAAGAGTCRATACCCGAAAGATTTCTGTTTATCCCTTTAACGGACACATTTTTTCTGACAACTATACGAAAAGATTCTAATGATATTCTTATGTTTTTGGGRTCGCTGATTACGAATCAGAGGTCAGAATTTAAAAATTCAAAATGGCGGATTCAAAATGGCGGATCTTGATTTCAAAATTTTAGAATTTTAAAATAAAAAAAATATTAGCATATTCTATATCAAATTTAAAATAAAAAATGTCTCAAGTGATTTTTTGTGAAAACGCTTTGTTTCAGAGAAAAAAATTATTGAATTTTCTTCTAAGTGGTGTATAATACAACCTAAATCTATACTTTATAATCTATACTTTATAATCTATACTTAATCTAGATCTATACTTTTTACTTTTAGTAAAAATAACTTTATTCAACATTGATACTATTTTATAAATTATACTAAAAAAACTGGAAAAAGTCGCATTTTTACAATATATTTTGCTAAATAAAAAATAATAACAATACGCATTTCGCAATTTCTACCTTTMGAGGCTTGGTTTACCATCTCTGGAACCTAAACCGATGGTTTAAAAMTTGTATTATATCCAACAGGCTTTTAGAACGAATTTACAATRAAAAAAGAACTTTTTTCRTAATTGTTCATTTAATGACAATTGCAAATTGCATAATTAATGTAAAATTCATAATAGAATATATAAATATATCATTGAAAAGTATGGAAAATGTTCTTCCA
>JANQDE010000650.1:18756-34968 GCA_037157785.1 Cephalotes varians
AAACTATTTTTGAAAATGTTTTCAGGATAGCTGTATGAACAATGTATCTATGGGTAATAACAATAATTATTTTAGTTACAATTAAATTATTTCATTAAATTATTTTGTATGAACATAACATATTTCATGGAAGAAATATTAAATTAATGCAGAGAATCATATCAATATTGCAATAAACTAAATAAAATTATATTAAAGCTCATGTTACTCGTATTGCGAACGCAGATTGAATCGAACCCTGAACCATTCAATCGATCTGATTCGCTGGTCAACAATTCGCAGTTCACTTTGTGAATCGAATATATGTTCACAATGCATAATGTAATATGTAATACGAGCTAAAAGAACGTCTAGAATAAAAGTTGTTTATGTGTCATTTTGTATTTATTATGAGATCTTTTAACCATGTGACACTGTTAGATTACGGTGACTTTTTGAAATAATAAGATAAGCAATATAAGATGAATTTTTATCAATTTTCCTTTCGCGATTGTTACAAATCTACAAATTATGACAAAATTATATCTTATTATTAATAAAACAATTTCAGCAAAGGGGGTAAGTCCTTAAATATATTAAATATATATCTATTTAAAAATTAAATCGTTCAAATATGGATTCGACAAATATATTTATTTAAAACTGTTTTTCGCAACAATTGATGCCTTATGTCTCCATTATCATTAATAATCGTATATGTCTTATCATATTTTAGACACCAGATAGACAATACGAAATGTACAACCTTATCGTCTGAAAATGTTGTGAGATAATAAATATAAGGTAAGATAAGCTGCTACGTGTAAAAAATAAACTTGTTGGAAAAATAAAATCAGTGTAACAATTAATATATTAATAACCGCAATATTATAATACAATAATATATCAATATAATAATATAATAATAACAATATTATTAACATTATTAAAGTTAAAAAGTTAAATGTTACAAATTTTTACATTTTTAATATCTTAATTTAACAATTTCTCATGATTTCAGTGACCATAGTTATAAGTTTATTAATATTCATAATTATTTTTAAATCGTAACATTCCACAGATATTTTGGACGGTTTATGCAAAATGAATCTGGCTCAGATAAGCAGCTTAATATTTATCACTATAGTAATTATTATTACCAGTAAAAAACTAAATAATTCTAATATTCCAAATGATCTCCATTTAGCGAATATATTCCTGGTGCACTATGTCATTAAGTTATTTCTACCTATCGAAAAATACGAGGAACACTTGCCAAATGTAACAAATAATTATAGCAATTTTCTTTTTCGTGGAGAATCTAGTATAAGTATCAATATTCTTCATACAATGAAAATTATAAAACTTCAAAAAATAAATCTGAATATAAATCATCAGATGATAAAATTATTTGGAAGCAACGGTATAATGCACAGTCCGAAGCATTTTATATATTACACCGAAACGGAATATTTTGGTCTTTATTTCAATGTATATCCCGGGCTTTACATCCTGAAAATGGAATTTTTTAATTGGTTATTTTCTATTCCATTTACAGACGACAATAATCAAGACTTTTCCAGAAGTTTCTATATAAATATAGAAAAGAGCACAACGTAAATGTTAGGATATTATTTATATAATTGTCTATAAACATGTAAACATTTCTTACTATTCTTCTGATAAACTATTTTCGAGATACATTGAAAAATTTATAACCGATCCTGTGTATATAATATAATTAAAATTAATAGTGTGCTAATAATAATATTCATCATTTACATAATCCGATACCAATTTTAAATGGTATCATCTAAATCCAAATATTACAACTAAAAATAGATTATTATATAATATTATTCAAAAATAATCAAGATAAATTATCATATTTAGTTGGTTGAACTCATCACACATTCAAATCATTGAAGCTCGAGAACTGTTTCTCGGTTGCGATGTGCGACAATTTAAAACCACGTTTAATCTATCTGTAAAACATCATGGCAATTTGACGGTTTTATCCGACATGCCGATACAAATCCAATATATGCATTATGATATGCGGACATACTTTTTCACTACTCCTCCAATGTCAACTGATCAAGTTTCGATTATAATAACCAATTTTCCTCGTATTTTTATTAATGCAAGAATCTCTTTATGGTGCGAAATATGCTTAGATTCAAACTATGCATTATCTTTCATACATGCGTAACAAATTATAAAATATGTCACATTGCACTTGGAATCTGAATTTAAGGAAATAAAGTTTCCAAAAATGGATCATTTTGCAACTCCAAACTTTCCCCATAGCAATGTATCAAAATGGGGACTCATCTTTCACATATATAATAATATATAATTTCAAATCTAAAACAACTTACTTAATAACAAAATCATTATTTGAAATTGCAAGAAATTTTAGAAGAAGAATTATAAAATCAGACAAAACAGAATTAAACAAAATTTTTTTTTATATACTAATTTTTCGCTTAATTTTCAAATAATTAAAAAAAGAAAAGAATTATTAGTATTATGAAGTGTTAAACATTGATCGAATTTTCTAGAAAATAGAAAAAATAAAATTTCCTTATGTTTTCAAAATGAATTCAAAAAACAAATGTTTAACGAAATATTACACATTTATAATAACAAAGTATATGAAAATAAAAACGTTTTGTAATACATACATAATCTGTTGTAATGTTTAATATTTCAAAACTATGTAGAATCAAATATATATTTTAATTATTTTACACATTGATACACATTACTAAAAAAAATTGATGTATAAAACGAGTTATGTTATTCTTACCTTAAATATATATAGAAAAATGTTTGTATGCAAGAATATTTATAATAATTTTCAGAGAAATAGATCCTATCTATGATGAGAAAGTAGATCCAATTATGCGCAAAATAGAAATTGCACGCTTAATAGCACCTAAAATAGCATATCATTGGCTCGGTAACACAATTAGCTCATCTTGGTGATCTCATTTTTGGTTACACGAAGGTCTTGCTGTATTATTCGGAGATGAAATTATTGTTAAGGTTGTGTTTTATATTTCCTAATATCATATAAATTATAATAATATATCTAAATGTTTTGTAAATTGTTCTCAGTTCATATAACAAAATCCTGCTAAAAACATACTGAATATTAAGAAAAAAAGTTTGTGATATAAAAAAATTGTTAATAAATTTTATATAAAATTACCATAGAATGAAAATAACAACAAAAAAATCTTCTCAACTTATTTTAACAAATAATTAATCTCTTACAATTATATAGTATTTTAATAACTTTGTATTATTTTTAAATTGCTATATAAAGAAGAAGAATGGCAAAACTTTTCTAACAATAAATGAGTACAGCAGTATTAAACTAAATAAAAACATTTCTGATGTGATATTTACGTAATTGTAATGTTTCTTTTAGATTTTCAATAATTCTCAGTTAATAGATTTCTTCATAGGTCAAAGTTAATTCTTTTCATGTGGATTCTTATTTTGACAAATTCACTCTCACAAATTGATAACCTACCGCAGATTAATTCAGTTTTCAGTTTTCCACGTTACATGAAGAATTGATGAATAATTAAATAATTGTCTACAACTTTGTGAAAATTATTAAAAAATACATTATTAAAAAATTATTTTAAAATTATAGATGTAAGGAATAGTAATAGGAGAGGAGTCTTTGACCCCAGTTTGGAATCCTCATCAGTGCGAAATGATAAATTTCAAATGACAATTTGACATAACAATTGTTGTTAATCACAAACTCCGAGATACTTCGCCATTCATATAATTAAGATTAAAACTTGAATTCATTGAGTAGTGAGAAGATAGTTCAATTATAAAAGTATAAGAAAACGAAGTTGTTAAACTCATTTCGCTAATTAGCTCCAGTTAAAAAATGAGAACAATATATTCTTATGCACCAATATCTATGTCGGTTCCTATTTATTTACACATATATGGAGTTTTTATCATTTCTCAGAACTTTTATGATTATTTTATTATAATTTCCAAATATTTATAATATATTGCCGAAAAAATTTTATTATATTTTTAATAATTTTGTTTTAAGAAAATATAAAAAATTTTGTATTAAAATTCTTGGTTTTATTTTTTTGAATGTTAAATCTTATTTATACATAATATTAAGCTAAAAAAATTGTACTAAAAAAATTTAAATTTYAAATACATTACGTAACCTTGAAGAAATATAAAATTTATGTCATTTTGGGAAAAAATAGAATCATTATGTATTAATTAGAGATTGCCAATAGCTTCGTTTGCCTACAACATTTTGCTGACAGCTTCATTTGCCTATATTCCTGATTGCCAACAGAGCAATGGCCCACAAGCAATTATTGCGCACATTTAAAAATTAAAATATAAATATACACATTGCACATTAATTACGACATACACATTGCACACATGTATTATTGTACACATGATTTCATATAGGTTGATACGCAACGCAAGCTTTCTTCTCACAACTTTCCACACAAAGCAAGATTTAATGCAAATCCATGTGACTAGTTTAATTCATAGTGGTGCCCCTCCCGAAGGGGGTGGGCGAAACATCCTGCATCCACGCATGTATTTTGCAACACTAAGCGAGATTCCATACGGGTTTACTACTTCTCACGCAAAGTTAGACTCAATTTAACCCTTATCTGGCACACTGGGGCGTTTTTGAGCCAAATAATCACCTGTTCTGAATAAACTATTTGGTTTTTTAAGTTACAAAAAATCACAGTTGGTCTTTGACTATCCTTTTATAAGATAGTATATGTGGCTTGTGAAAAAAATTTCGATTTTATTTGTTAAAAAAAGTATAATTTGCAAAAAAATTGGAAAAATTTCTTTTTTTAAGTCGAAGGCCTTGACGCGAACGACCCCAATGTGCCAGCTAAGGGTTAAAATAACAATTTGGTTTGAGTTGCGCTCACAGGTAATTGTACCTTAATATATTTATGTATAGAATAAGAGACGAATCAATTGGTATAGAAAAAACGTACAGTTGTTTTTCGAAACAACTTTATGCAGTTTAATGTAATATGCAACTATATAATTTTTTTATTTTATATGTGCAATTTGCATAATAATATCCTGTGTTCAAAGTGTAAATATAATTTCTTTATTTCAATAGTGCAATAACAAATGTGTGTAATGTGTATGTGTGCAATAACGTGAAGTGTGCAATATGTATGTACGTAATAATGTCATGTGTGCAATGTGTATGTGCGCAATATGTATAATATAAATATCATGTATGAATTGTGTATATTTATGTTATAATTTTTAAATGTGCGCAATAAAAAAAAATGCTTGTAGGCAATCGCTCTGTTTGCAGTCGGAAGTATAGGTAAACGTAGCTGTTGGCAGTCGGGAATGTAGGCTAACGGATCCTTCCCTCCCATCAAAATTTTAGATCCTTCAGCAAAATAGTTTTTCTTTTCTTTCCGTATAATATCATTAATATACAATAAATTAGAGTCCTTCATTTCATAAAGAGAAAGAAAATGAAGGAGTCGGGATTAATTGAATTTTTTAAGTCTTATGCAAAAGTCTGTACTCCAGATTTTACGGGACCGTCGAATAGTATTTTGTATAGTTAAAGGTATAAATAAATGTTGTCGCACTTTTTGAAACAAAAGGAAACGGAAATATCAGAAAGTAACGAAGTATCGGTCATGTTATATAACATTTTGTATTTATTTTGACATTTATTAGCAAGGACAGTGTTAGTTTGTAATGACTTCTGGAAAGAGTAAGATCGCACAAATTGAATATTGTCAGTGTTAACATATCGTTTCTCGTAATTATTACAAATTTACAAATTATTATCCAAAATTATAATTTTATATGATTATTTTATTACAAGGTAAGTTTCTAAAAACATAACAATTTATGTATACATTTAACGAATGAATTAATTAGAAATATAGATTTGAAAAATGTTATTTCATCAAAATCGTTCTTCAAAATAAATAACGATCAATTAAAACTAATAATTAAATATCGATTATGTGCATATTTTAGAAAGGAAGAAAATAATAAAAACTGAAACATAATATGATCTACAGATGTTGTGAAATACCAGATATAAGATAAATTAAACTTTTGCAAAAAAGAAAATAAATATTTATTTGAAATTTAAAATTAAAATTATCGTTAATATAATCATCACAAAGCTAATATTATTAAAGTTAAAAATGTTATTTAAATGTATTTTTCGATACGATTTATGTAACTTTTTTTAATTTAACAATTTCTTATACAACGATTTCAGTAATCTGTAAATCCATCTGTAGCTGTATAATCTCCATTGCTATATATTGTCTTATTATTATTATCCCTTTCTTTTAATAAAAAAATGACAAATAAGAACATTCTGGCAGGTACTTGGGACGAAACATAACATGAACCTAACACAAATAAGCATGGTAATATTCATCACAAGAATAACGATTCTTACCTGTGAAGGGCTAAATGATGTCAAACCTTTTGCGTATCCCATAATCCCGGTGCATTGTAACATAAAATTAACTGTACTTTTCTCAAATGATTCTCGTAATGAATCAAAAAAAGGAAGTAAATGTGTCTATTTTGAGGCTACAACTGGTACAATCATCAATATACTTCATTCAACGAATAGTATAAAATTTCATACACTAAACATGCATATAAATCAACAGTCGGTACAATTAATTGAAACCAACGGTGTAGTTCATTACGAAATTTTATATAGTTATGAAAAACATGTTTCAACGTTTTATTTCTCCGAATTGGTATCTCCCGGGTTTTATACCCTCAAAATAAATTCGACTAGTTATATAACAGAATATGACACAGAACAATTCTTCGGCAGTTATCTAAAAGGAAAAAATAATCTATTGTGAGTAAATGTTAAGTAAATGTATAATAAACAAAACATATAAGACGGGCCAACGAACGAGCAATGAGTTGTCCATGGACAAACATTGTATCTATGGACAAAAACCGTTTTCACTTCGAAATGAATAACAGTTTAGATTCTTGCAAAGTGGATTTCCGTTTTTTAATAATTTGACACATGCGTCTGACACATAAGCGAATTGCGATCAACACACTCATCTATCATTGTTCGGCTAAAGACTTGTATCATTCTTTCAATTCATGTTTTATTTTTGGTAATTTTTGTTAAATATTATTTTAGTAATTTAATATTTTTTTAATTGCGTACTGATGAAGACTTAGTAAAAGTCGAAACGATCGTTTACATAAACAATTTTGAAAATTGTAATTTTAGATAATAAACTCTTACGACCTTTCTTAATAACAACTCATTGCTCGTTCGTTGGCCCGTCTTATATGTTTTGTTTAGAATAACACGAGCTGAAATAATTTTACTTTATTTTATTTTTATTTAAATGTATAATGTTATTATAGTTACATATCCATGAATGATTGCATTATAGACATTATATAGTTGTATAATGTTCTCTATAGTTGTATAATGCAATCATTTTTACTATTCTTTACAAACCATTTTCGGAAGATTTATAGTCTCATCTATGTACGCAATCTCTAATTAAAAGAATTAATTAATAATTAATAATTAATTCCCACACTATTTACATAATTCTATGCCAATTTTTAGTATTATTTAAACGTAGCTATAGTATAATTAAGAATTTCTTATTATACAATTATTATATGACTTTCTTTATTTAAAAGAATAATAAAAATTATTTATACTTATGATAGAAGGCTAGTCACACCACTTAACAGGATGACTGGAACCTGCCAATTATTTCCTTGTTGGAATGAACCACAGTTGAAGAATACGTTTACTATTTCTATAAAACATAATAGCGACACCATAGCTCTATCCAATATGCCGGAACGAATTCGATATACGTATTATGATTCAACGTGGACAATCTTCCATACTACTCCTCCAATATCAATTTACCAAATTTCGATTGTTGTGACTAATTTCCCTAGTATTCGCATCAACGAATCACTTTATGGTGCGAACATCACTTTATGGTGCAAAAGATGCAGAAAATTACAACCTCCTTTAAAATATGCGAAGCAAATTATAAAAAACATTACATCGCATTTGGGATCTCAATTCGATGAAATAGAGATTCCAAAAATAGATTATGTTTTAATTCCAAATTTTCCAAACAACAGCATATCAAAATGGGGTTTCATTTTTCACAGGTAATACATGATTTAACCTGTAGAACAATTTAATGAATTAATATTATTAGATTACTATTATTAAATATTATTCGAAATTACAAGATTTAAATATCATGTTTCATGCATAACTTTCAATTAATTAAAAAAAGATAAATATTCATAATAATAAGCATTATTAAATACTAATTAATATTCCTAAAAAAGCAGAAAGCAGATTCATTCCACTATGTTTTTCAAATTAATTAAGAAATGAAAATTTGACGATATATACATATATACGTATATTGCATTTAATAAAAATATATTAAAGTAATATATAAATTTCCATGTACTCAATAATCTAATTTAACATTTATAAATTGTATAAAATTTGGTATAGCAAATATTTTTCAAAATATGTTACAAAGATTTTCCACTTGTGTGGATCGCGATTCACTTTTTAAAATAGCAAACATCCGCGAAACTTTAGCTACAATAAATGTCTAACTTTAATAAATATGAAAAATCAGAGTGAGAGGTTACATTAATTATATATTAATTATTTATTCATGTAACATCATTTACATACACATTTGAACTCTTCTAATTTTTATTTTTTATATTTAAATATAAATTTTATAAATCTATTTCTTAGACTCACACATAAAGAGATGTAGGAAAAATCGATTGATGTTATATGAGACATGTAGTCAAAAAACTTATAATTTAATCAATGTGTAACAAAAAAATTTTTTCTTTATAATAGTATGCTGATGTAATATTAATTTCTTGTGTAAAATGGTTTGCGCTAAAAAGCGTATGTTATTTATACTAACTTTTAAGAAAATGTAGTTGATAAGTAAATTTTTTAATTTTCCTAATTTGTCTTTTATTAGTTATCGGCATTATTAATCGCGATTTCACTGTATCGTAGAAAATGTCATATCTTAGATAAGTTTTGCTGCGATATATCATTGTTATAAAATTTATGGATATAATATCTCTTAATATCTCTATAAAACACCTGCCATTTGGGGTAGATTGTTTTAAATGAGACTCTCTATCTATTCTTCGAAAAAAGTAACTTTTTCCATTTCTTTACACTTGAACAGTCGTTCAGAGATTGTGTGAAATTAAATTGTAATTATGGTGCAAAAAAAAAAAAAAAAAGACAAATACAGATTTGCCTGATATTATTTTTTGAAAGCCGTGAAAATACATAATTTATCTATCCGACAAACCACCTTATTATTTAATATGAATTACGGTGCATTAAATCCTTACTACGAAAGGTACTTGTTAATTTATCATTCTGAATATGACTACCAATCTTGGAAAGTGTGATAATCACTGCTAGTATGGGATTAATTGTTATATTTTCACAATTTCATTTAAAATTAAATAACTTTATTTGTATAACGATATTCAAGAGTAATAATTTTTTTAATATCTAAAGGATGTAGTTATTGTAGGATATACAATGTTTCAAAATATTATTATGTATTTTTCCTAAAAATTACTAAACAAAATCTGTCACAACCGGCGCGATCTTCTCTATGTGAAAAATGAATCTGACTTGTCGAGATATTATGAATATCAAATTGTCATCAATAAAAATAATAAATAGATTATTCTTCTAGATTTCTTATACCCGGTTAATTCTTCAGGATCCAATACTGGTAGTCAGAGTTTTTAGCATTAATGACTTAATGAACGGTAATTCATATTAAATTCCAATGCGGCTTATCAGATAAATTACGAAATTTCATTGCTCCAATGGCTTCCAAAATAATATCAGGAAAAGTTTTATCCATCTTCCTATTTTGTATCATAATTACAATATAACATCACAAAACCTCTAAAACTGTTTAAGTCAGTATTACCAAATACTGGAAAGATCTCGATTTTCTAGAAGACTAGCACTAAAGAGGCTCATTTATGATTGTATATCCTGTGGGACAATATATCCATAGGATCGTTTTTTAATAAGAAAGATTATATTTACAAATTATCAACAAAAACTTATCTAAAACAATGTAGAGAAAATGGCTAATGAGAGTCCACGCTGATGTTGTAGCGCATATGTAATATTTACAGTAGTTTTATTGTAAAATTCCGGACATTTCGTCTATAAAAATTTTTTAACTTCATCCTTTGTGCGGTCTTAATGTATTTTTATCTCTACGTGACTCTATTCTTTATATCGTTTGACTGTTAATTAAGAATTATTGTTCAAAATTTTATACTCACGAAGAATCTGCGGCTTTGTAAACTCTCGTTCTCTGATTTTACACGAAAGTTCTTGCGGCCTACCAACCAATG
Organism: Cephalotes varians; assembly: GCA_037157785.1. Taxonomy (NCBI): domain Eukaryota; kingdom Metazoa; phylum Arthropoda; class Insecta; order Hymenoptera; family Formicidae; genus Cephalotes; species Cephalotes varians. The sequence goes on from JANQDE010000650.1 coordinate 29,248, forward strand.
GAATTCTATTTGTGTGAATCATAGAGAGTGAATCTCTTCAATCTTGTTACCGCTGAGGATTGCTCGAATTAGAGCCGAAACGTCCGGAATTTTACAATAAAACTACTGCAAATATTACATATGCGCTACAACAGCGTGGACTCTCATTAGTCATTTTCTCTCCTTTGAAACTTGCGAGTCCTTGAATTACTTAATTTTTTTATCTAAAACATGTCATTTTGTACGATTACAGTAAAATCTCAATTAGTAATGCCAAATACTAACAAAGATACAAAATAAAGAATTAGGAAAACTTACTTACCAACTACATTTTCTTAAAAGGATGTTGAAGGTAATATACGCGATGATTTTAGCGCAAACCTTTTCCAGGTACAAGGAATTGGATAATGTAGTTTATTTCATAAATTAGTTTTGATATCTATTATTTAAAAAATTTATTTTCATATATTTATGAAATGATAAAGTTTGTATAACTACGCAAAATATATATATATAACGAAGTATAATTTATCATTCTAAAATTTTTGCTGTCCAACTAAAAATCTGTGCTATCTTTATAAATTTCTGTCTTTTACACGTTACCTTTGATATCCATGACAAAACAAATTATAACATTTAATCTTAATAAAATCTTAATAAATAAAAAACATGTTGCATGTGAGAACATTTTAATAATTTTCAGGGAAGCAGATCTTATCTATGATAAGAAATTAGATACAGTTATGCGCAAAATAGAAATTACACGTAGCATAGCATCTAAAATAGCATATCAATGGTTTGGAAACGCAGTATTCCCAACTTGTTGGATTTCTTATCGCTTAAATAACGATCTCGCTACATTATTTGGAGAAGAAACTACCGTTAAGGTTATTTAATACTTGTCAATATCGCAAGAAAATAAAAAATTTATCTGAAAGTTGTTTTCGTAAAACCAAAATGGTGATATAGATCATGTATCGATAAATTATTTATAGAAGAAGAAAATCGATTAGAATTTTTATGTAGAATTAACATAAAATAATATACGAAAATATTAAAACCTCTATTAACTAATTTTGAAAAATATATAACCTTTTATATTTGTGTAGCACTTTATTTTTTAAATTGCCGTATAAAAATTAACAACTTTTCTAATAATAATGAGCATAGCAATATTAAATTACATTTCCAATCCGACATTTATAAAATTGCAATATTTCCTTTTCAGATTTTCAATAATTCTCAGTTAATGGATTTTTTCATAGTTCGGAATCAATACGATTCTCTTCTTTTGGATTTTGATTTGTTAAATCTTCTACAAATTAATGGTCCGTCACAGATATTTTCAATTTTCAAATTTTTTCGTTATACGAATGGTAAGAATATTAATGGATAATTAAATGTCTATAGTTTTGTGTACGTAAAAGTACATACCAAAGAAAGAGGTATATAAGAAAAGCCATTAAATAAATTAAATTACAATTTATCATAATAACAGTTTATCGTATATTTATCATAACAGTACATGCTGCTTTACGGATGTTACAAAATATCGCTACCGATGTAACGTTTCGAAAAAGTGTCTGCGTGTATCTATACAAGCAGTAAGTAATAACTCTGTAATTAATCTTAACATATCATACAGGGTAATTTATTTTAATTTCCCTAGAAAACTAGTGAGTAAAAAAATATTGAACATACGCAAAAACATTTAAGAAGAAAGTTGTATGGTTTGGAAGAACAATAATGATAAAATGAATTTTTCCGAAATAAATGTTTTAAAGTTAATTGATACAAAGAAAACGCACAGTTATTTAAAAAAAAAAAGTTCATTTTTTCCTAAATATTTACGGGAATATTAAAATATATAACCTTATAATTACAAATAATATCATTTAATAATATATCTATAATATATAATAGTATAATGTAATAATTATACTTAGAAATTTAAGTAATTTTATAATTTTGTTAAATCGATCATATGGTTTACACTGTCAGTAACGATTAATTTTTATATTTAGCACGTTTATCTCAGTTATTACCGATAAATTTTGGTCCATACAAGAAGATATAGCACCATATCAATATTTTAAATCTAATTACTCTTTATCTTGGATGGTTTATAAGAGCTATTGTCCTATTCTGAACTTGGGACAAAAAAATTCTTTTTTCCTAGAATTGATCCAATATTTCAATACAACGGATGACGGTAAACGATATACACCAATAAAGATAAAAAAATTCTACTTAGTGGATCACTCTAGACATATGTTGTCAAAATTATTATCTTGAGTAAGGTTTTAATTGTCGTTTGTTGTTAACATATTAAAAAGTTGTTAACAAAAAAGTTAGAAAAATATACCGGTTTGTATCAATACTAATGAAAATAATTTACTGATACATGTATTGCGTGGACGCAGATGTTTCCTCACGCTCTTCCATGGGGGGAGTCACTATCTCAAAAATCAACGTCCTAACTCAAACCGAATTTTAGTTTCAATTTAATATATTTCAATTGAAAGAATTTCGTGTGGAAAGTTGTAAACCTATGTGGAATCTCACTTCGCATTGTAAAGTGTTGGTATGTCGCGAAGAGTTCCGCCTCCCTACAAGAAAGTTCTACCACGAAAAATAAGACAAATAGATTTGGGTTGAAATCTCGCTTCGGGAAAAACTATAAATCCATGCGAAGTTCTACATGAGTTTACAACTTTCTACGCGAAGCAAGATTCCGAATTCTAGTTACCTCATTTTTCGGTAGTGAAGTCCACAGGAGAGCGAGATTCTCCCCCACTGTGTCAACATTTATACTTTACTCATGAAGCAAGCGTTCATCCCACTTTGTTTCTTGAGAAACAAGGTTAAAAATTATTAGAAAAATAAATTCGCAAATGCATGGTAGATATTTGTAACACCCATATTTACTTTCTACATACTCACAAAACTATGAAAACTATGTTCTATTTAAAAATAGAACTCTTCTTTTATCAATAAATTTTTAAAAAACAACAAGTAATGATTAAAACCTCTGTTACTCTGGATCATAATCTTGACAACATGTCATAGTCAATGCATTGAAGATACGTCCTCTCCAAACAGAAATTTTACCAAAAATATTTCAAATAGAAGTCATATGATTCGAGCGAGACTCAAATAATGACAAAATTTAAAAAAAAATCATGAAGATTATTGCCATTTTTTTTTAATTGTATGATTTTTTTAATATAATACAGTTCATCCAGTTAATCTACCTATAGAAATGTTAAGATAAAGTCGAAAAATCATTATCGACATATCAGTAGTTCAAGGGAGGAGTGAATTCGACAGTCCACATTGTCGATTAACAAAATTTAATATAAAATTTTCTGATTGATGGTCCAACGAAAAAACTCTAGATATTGCTCTTGTGATTGGATGTGTGCTATCAGAATGTATACTGATAAGACCTTCCCATTATGTTTTACATTTATTCTAACATATTTTTATACGAAATATAAAATACCTATATAAATTATTCATTTTTTAATAACTATATCCTAATATTTTTATACGTGGAATATTGAGATAAATCGGAAATCAATTTGTGTAAAAAAAAACTCATTGTTTAAAAAAAATTATGCAATTTACAATATGTACTTACATTTCTTCTTTTAGGTGCGATTTCTTTTTAAGTTGTATTTTCTTTGTACCAACTTCGTCTTATTATTCTGTGCTATTACTTTGTAATAAAAGTATTAAAGTTAAAAAGAAATATAAATAGTTTACGAGGTACTTTATAATTTATGTCAAAATATGTCAAAAGTGTAACGTTAAGTGTAATGTATCTCGTAAACTATTAATTTTTCGATAGGTTTACTTTAATATTTTTATATGCAAAATAACTGGAGGAATTATGTTATGTAAAAAAATCATACAATTTTATTATAAAAATTCTATTACAAAAATGTCGATGATCTTCATACGACATTAAAAAATTAATTTTATCATTATTTGGGCACTATTAAGTCATACAACTTTTGTCCGAAACATTTTCCCATATCTTCCATATTTTTCGAGATATTTGACCCATTATGCCAAAAATTTTTCATTATGTCTCCGACACTATTTTCCAAAATTGAACGACTTTTACTTCTACAGTTATAACGTGTACTTTTTATTTACATAAATATCCGACATTTTATACAATACATAGTTCTCGTATAAAATATTCAATATCAAGTCAGTCCAAAATTTCTCTTGTGAACTAAACATTTCCACTTTTTCATCGTCTCATTGAGCGCAGACAGAAAACAAAAAGAGAGAGAATATATGTTAGATATCCGCCCAATAACTAACTGCTTTAGCGTCTATTCTTTTGATTTTCCTCTCTAACTCACTCAACAAGACGATGGAAAGATAAAAAGCTCGTTTAGCTTGCAAACGAAGTCGTTTTGTTTGATTGTTTTACTAATAATTTTGGAAAACATTCAGAAGGTGTAAAGAAAGCAATTTATGATAATGTACAAATTTAAATTGATTTTAATTTTACAAAATTAATACAATATTAATTATCATCGAAGTCACTATTTTCAAAATTTTTAAACCAATTAGCACACGTCTTAACGGCTATAACATTTTCACCATATTTCTCTCACAAATAATTCTGTGTGCATCAGCAACACTATTCTTTTTGTGCAAACAAAACAAAAGGACAGCGACAAATATGATCTTTATCTGGTTGAGTTTTCAATTGTACTAAATGTAAAATTATGCTGGCATCTATGATTTGTCACGCATGAATGTTAATGCGAAGATGCCAACTTACAAAAATTATAAGTTTTCTGCTAATAAAATTATACTAACACATGTGTACAGGCATCTGCATTGGCAAAAACTTTTGCACAGATTTAATATAATCATCACATAAAAAATATACATTTTTGTTGCACAACAGGATACGATGAAATATTAAAAAACTGGCACGAAATTGAGCATCTGAATATTGAAGAATATAAAAATTTAAGTGTCGTTAATCGTGCTAAAGTCATTAACGTCGCATTTAATTTGTTGATAATSGGACATCTCAATGTATCTATATTCTGGAGTGTCACAAAATATTTATCGCAAGAGATGGAATATTCAGCATGGTATCCTATGATCAAAATGTTTGAATACGTATCGAATGTATTTCCACTATCAAACGAAAATATTAATTTTACTTTAATTAAGGTAAAGCACAACAATTTATCTAATGAAAAATATTGATCTTTAAAAGATATATAGTCGTTACATCGATAATTGTTATATAATTTTGGAATGCATATAGCCAAAAAGATTACATTATATTTCGTCATATTATCGTTTTGAAATAAAAAATGAGAAAAAGTTTTATTCAAAATATTTTTTTTTTGCCTTAATACTTTTAATGTTTAGTAATATTTATATATCTATATTAAGCCTAAAAAGAATTTACTGAAAGAATAAATCATATGCATAAAGATCATAACAAGAAGGTCGTGACAACAAGGCAATATAAAATTCACATAATTGTAGGAAAACATAAGAGAGCTATTGTCCACATCTCTGGAGATATTAGGATTTGATGAACGTCCGATGGAAAACGATGTGACTAAATGTTTAAGACAAGAGATCGCAAAATGGGCATGTATAGTCAAACATTCCGAGTGCCTATTAAAAGCCAAATTTAAGTTAGAACAACATCTTGAACATCCTGAATTATACAAGTAATTTTTTCATATA
>JANQDE010000066.1:0-21275 GCA_037157785.1 Cephalotes varians
TTATTTAATTACAATTAACAGAATGACTCACAAATCTTTTCAATTACACTTCAAAACTCTTCAAATGAAATACAAACGATTTGAAATAATAATTTTTTCAACCGGCGTTCTTGTTCGGTCAAATACATACGAATTGTGTACTCGGTGCCGTCGCGACTCCGCCCGATTGGAAACAGATGTGAATTATTATACCAAGTCTCCAACCATACTATTTCGACCCCCTGGCCTATTTGGTCCTGTCTCCAAGGGACCACGAGCCAACCAAACAAGAAGAAGAAGAAGACTGGTGCCATTATCCGAGAAGAGGAAAACAAATAGTTTCCAAATTTTGCGATCTTATAAAAAAGATGTCGAAATACAGGATTGTTATGGTTCGTCACGGCGAAAGCGAGTGGAATAAGTTGAATCTTTTCTGTGGATGGTATGACGCCAATCTCTCGGACAAGGGTGCGTAAATGTCGCCCGACTGTGTTCATCGAATCTGCAGTTTTCAAGGACGAAAGGTCGCGCGCAAATCTTTTGAGACGCGTCCCTCTTCTAATTATGAATGATATTAACGTACTATGCTTGTATATCTTAAATCGCATTAAATCACGTTAAAAAACCTGATATGATATGCATGATAAAACTCGTGCATTTATTGATATTTTATGACAATTATGTATTGTATACATTTGTGCATACTGATAAAAACTTAATATAACTTAATATTTGGGGTGTGTTTAGGAAGACACTTGCTATCATTCTATCTTTATCGTTCATTAGATGTAAAACAAAAATAGAATAGCAGTAGTTCTGATAGCCTCTTCCTAAACGCACTCTTGGCATCTATTGGGTGAATAATCCATTGGATTAAAAATTATATTAACTCGTTGATATTCAACCTGGCCGACTTGTTCCCGTGCATTTGGGAACACGCGCCACACAAAATAAGAAGAAGAAGAAGTTGATATTCAAACTATTTCTCATAAATGAGGGAGGATCAAATGTTATGTCAATTTCTTAATCTTATACAAATGAATCTTATACAAAAATTTTTAGTAGTTGACTGAAGATATCCCAAGAATGCATTTTGTCGATTATATCGCTTATTGATTTGGATGCTTGGCTATTCGACAGATCATTATAAAACATTTAGATTGATATTCATAATTGGTTCTTATATTTAAGATCATCTTAAGCAGTCTCAAGATATGAACCAATCACAACGTTGTATATTAGCATCTTAAGATTACTTAAAATAAGAAATAGCCATGAATACTAGCTTAAGATCATATTTGACATAAGATAAAGGATTAAAATTATGTTAGAGATTTATACATTGGAAATTTTCTTGCAGGTAAGAGTGAGGCTGTATCTGCGGGAAAGGCCCTCAAGGATGCAGGCTATACATTTGATGTGGCTCATACATCTGTACTCACAAGAGCACAGGAGACACTCAAATCAATCTTGAAGGAGATTGGCCAAGAGGATCTACCTGTTCATAAGACATGGCGTTTGAATGAACGACATTATGGCGGTCTTACCGGCATGAATAAAGCGGAAACCGCTGCCAAATATGGAGAGGAACAGGTGCAGATCTGGCGGAGATCGTTTGATGTACCACCACCACCAATGGAGCCTGATCACAAATATTATGACACAATAGTGAAGGATCCGCGTTACGCTGATGGGCCAAAACCTGAGGAATTCCCGAAATTTGAATCTCTCAAGTTAACTATCGAGAGGACATTACCTTACTGGAACGACACAATTATCCCACAATTAAAAGAGGGCAAGAGAATCATTATAGCTGCCCATGGAAATAGTTTACGGGGCATAGTGAAACATTTGGATCGTAAGAGGCTTTGCTTAATTAATTTATATCATTGTAATTACAATTTATGGAATGTAATTTTTTTTTTTTGTAGAAATGAGCAATGAGCAAATCATGGGACTGAATCTGCCAACTGGTATCCCGTTTGTGTACGAACTGGACGAAAATTTCAAGCCTGTCGTGTCTATGAAGTTCTTGGGTGATGAAGAGACTGTTAAAGCTGCAATGGCTGCGGTTGCCGCGCAAGGAAAGGCCAAATAAATAAGCATATAATGTGTCGATCTGTGAGAAGCAAATCTCTCTGTTATATGTTTGTTAAGTATTTATGATCCTCTAGTTTCATTACACTAAGAGAGAATGTAGGTCAAGAAAAATGATGAATGTTCTTGAATGAACAAGTATCCTCTTATGTAAAGTAAAAAATATATATCATAGAATGTGAAAAATGTGAAATGAAATCTATGCATATGTATTGTGAACACTGTGTTTCAAAAAAATATACATAATATTTAAAAATTCAAGTTGACCTTAATGAAACTTTGGAGAAAGTCAAATTAAAATCATATCTCCATAGCAACCTCAACTTTTATGAAACTCATGTGTCTTGTTTTCGAAATATTTAAATGTATTATTTAAAGTATAATTAATAAATATAAGTTTTTTCAATATATATCATGTTCATGACATGTTAAAATTTACAATATTACTTCTCTCGTATTTTTGCTGCGATATACTAAGAATATAACATTTAAGCCTATTCTACATGAAATGCATAAGGTGCGTTACATTTTACGCATATGCGTGCATTTATCTATAGTATACGTTATGTACACTATAAATAGTAGTATAAAATTGCTGGACCAATGAGAAATGTAATTCAATGGCCGGACTAGGACCGGTATTCATAGTCGAATCTTATATTTGGGTGAATTCGTTTATGCAGTCACTGCTGCAAAGGGTATCATTTTATCTTCATTGTTCATTGGACATAAATAAAGATAAAATGACATCTTCTTCAGCAGTGCATAAACTAGGAGTGACAAACTGGCGGCCCGCGGGCCACCAGAGGCTCCTTCTCCTATTCGCCTACTCCGCTGAGCTACTGGCATACAGCCCACTCCATACTGCTCGACCCCACCAATCTAACGTTCCTCTTCCACTGTGGATCTATAGTATACGTAACGTGTACTATGGACAAATACGCGCATATGCATGAAACGGAACGCATCCTATATATCGTAGAGGCTATCGAGGCGAGTAGTAGGGGAATCGGCCGATTAGTAGTGGGAATCGCGTGGCTCTTGGCGGAGAAAAAGTTCGTCACCCCTGGCATAAACGAATTCACCCTTTAAGATCGTCTTAAGTACATTCTTAAGATGTCATAAGCCAATCAAGCGGTGTCTACAATGAAAATTTAAGTCTTAAGTCACAAGAAATTGACCAATCATAGTCGATTATTCTCTTCATATTCGATTGTGATTGGTGAATTTCTTACGGCTTAAGGCTTAAAATCTCATTGTAGACATCGCTTTATGGTCCGTCTACAATAGATGTAGTAAGCTGCAAGCCGTAAAAAACTGACTAATTGTAGTCTAGTATTCTCTTCATATTCAACTGTGATTGGTTAATTTCTTACGGCTTACGGCCTAAAACTCTTATTGTAGGGCCTTTACCTATTGTAGACCGGAGCTTAAGCGATGTCTACAATGAGATTTTAAGCCTTAAGTCGTAAGAAATTGACCAATCACAATCGAATATGAAGAGAATAATCGACTATGATTGGTCAATTTCTTGCGACTTAAGGCTTAAATTCTCATTGTAGACACCGCTTTACAGAGCCATATTAGCGTCTTAAAATATTATTTAAAACAATCTTAAAATAAGAACGGACTATGAATATCGGAACTCTATATCAGAGTCTGGACATGAGATTGACAATTTTTGATTGGACTGTTTATGGCAACTCCCGCTCCAATTCAAACTTCGATAACCTTATAAATTCAGATAGGAAAAATGTATACATAAATTTTTTAAAATATTTTTGTATTTTTAACGAATATTATACATAGACTTACTATCATATCTTTGAGGTAATAAAATACTTTTTCTTTTATTATAAATTCTTAACCTCAATACAACAAATTTAACAATTATTTTTGTTAACAGATTATGGCACTCTAAAATATCACGTTTAATTTTAATTACATTAATATTAAATATTTCATTTATCTTATTATAAAAAATTCAAACGTATTAACTTCGTAAAAAAGTGAATTGTTTGTTGGTACCCAATCTTCTCGGTTAATATTTTTTACCCAATTTTACAATTTGACGTTCAGGATTTCTAGGAAATCTTTTCATCGTATATCCTTTGGCAGCTGAATTATTACAATATAGAACAGCGCAGCCACCCATTTTTACCATAAATATTTAATTAATGTTTTTATTTTTAATATTAATATTTTTTTACGCTGCCAACAGTTTTCACTTGAAAAAATATACGAATATACACATTAAGCCAGCGACACACGATGCTTGTTTTTCTGCTGGATTGCTTGCGTTTTAGTAAATTACTAAAATTGCACCAAACAAAAGGCAGAATTTCTAGTAATTTACTAAAACGCAAGCAATCCAGCAGGAAAACAAGCATCGTGTGCCGCTGGCTTAAGCCCGTATCAGACTAAAGATTAAGATTGAGATTGGATTTTGACCAATCAAAGCAAAGTTCACTAAACTTGAGATTGGTTTTCTTCCTCCTGATTGGTTAAATTCCAATCCAATCTCAATCTCAATCTCTAGTTTGATATGGGCTTTAAAACCATGGAGCGTGTTGGAGCAAATAGGAGCATGTTGAGACATTGCGACGCGAACAAACCTCATGTCATTCAGTGCGTTTCAGAACGTAGAGTAACTTTGTACCCTAACTTCATATATGATACGCTGAAAACAAAGCTGCCAGTGTAGGGAGGCATAGAACTGGGAGAACGTTCAATGCAAGTATGAATCGCGTGGATTTAAAGGTCGTGTTACTGGGTAACGCGATGGTGGGAAAGACGAGTCTCATGGAGCGGTATGTACATGACTCGTTCAACGGCAATAGACCCTATCAGAATGTAAGTATTCGCTCAATTATGTGCGCACGTACGCGGGAGCGTTTGCACTGTCTGATGCCTCTGCAATCGGCAATCTTTCTCTGTAATATTTAAGAAGGGATCATCTTTTCACGCTCGCGTAATTGATGAGAGTAGCTTGCTTACTTTGTTTCGCGAGAGAATCGGCGAATTTCGCGTGAGGACTAAAGGGCAGCGTAAACACTCTCGCTTACTGTATAAAAAAGACGATTCAACAAAGAAGATTGTTGAGAAACGAAAGAAAGAGAAAATTCGTAGTTTTCCTTAGAATCCTTCCCAAATCCGACACTGGGACCGTTCTTTTTAGCTGTACATTATGCGATTTAAATTTTCTAAATTTTAAAGTTAAATAAATATATCGATTATAATAATATGAGAGAGAAGCATTGTATACGTCTTTATCAACATGCATTAGAAGAAAATCACAATTTTTATGTTATAATATTTTGTTTCAAATTTAATTCGCATAAAAGACACAAAAAAGATTAATTTTTTAAAAGTAATTGCAATTTGTAATTGCGATACTTTTCGTTAATACAGTGATCATGATTTAAAGTGAACGAAAAGCAAAAAGAAAATTGCGAGCAGGTATTTTATGAAAGAAGCGCAGCTAAAAAGAATAGGCCTAGTCAATTTGCGAGCACTAACATGGTACGTCTTGTTTCTCTTAGTCCGCGACATTGTGGAAAGAAAATTATTAAGTAACATTGTTAAAGTTTGCACTGAGAATCGTCTAAACGGAAAGGAGAGCGTCATATACCAATTAATGCAGTTGAAATTATGCCGCAGACAATAGGCACTGTGTTTGCAGCGAAGCGAGTGCAAGTGAACGATGTGACACTTATTATGGGAATATGGGATACTGCTGGCAGTGAGAAGTAAGTATATAATTGCTACATCACGTCCTTGCCTTGAAATTCTGAAACACTGGAAAAACATACGCCGATAACTTGTGCTGTTAATTACTAGATACGACGCAATGACTAGAACGTATTATCGTGGCGCTAAAGCTGCTATAGTATGTTATGATATTACAAAATCGAGTACATTCCAAAGGGCGAAGCACTGGGTGAGAGAACTGAGGAGCATCGAGGAGAATTGTAAAGTGTATCTTTGCGCCACCAAGAAAGATTTGTGCGATGAAGGTTTCGTGTCAGACGATCCAGATATGCAGAATGTTGTAGAAAGGTACGCGAGCGGTACGCAGACCAAACTTTTCGTAACGTCTAGTAAAACGGGAGAGAATGTAGGTAAGGAAGCATTATGTTCAACAAACAAATTAATTGCTTTTCTTATTTTATCTGCAAAATGTATTTATTATACCTGTCCTTTACAGCCGAGTTGTTCGACGAAATTATACAGGATTTTGTGTCCAATCCAGAAAATTTGCAAAAGGTAGAAGAAGCAGTTGTTCTAAGCAAGAAAACTGGAGAAAGGTATTGTTGCGCAACCTAACAAAATCAGTATTTGTATTCTTTTATGCTTTTTTTATACCAGATAATTTATCTCGTATTATGATAAATGTAAAAAAAAAATAGATTCTAATGTCTTGTTAATGACCAATGTGATATTGTTTTGCTCAGTAACTAGCAAAAGCTTAGAATTTTATACACGCAATGTTGTTGCAATGCTAACGTAGCACAATGCAGCTTCACAAAAGTGAATTAGAGTTTTCAGTAAATAGCAAATTTTTAAAGAGGTGTATAGAAGTTGCACGATTTTGTATAATCGAAAAACTGTGGAATATATAGTTGAAAAATGTTCTTAAATATAAGGTTCTTAATCACTTAGTTTAAAGCTGATTTTTTGTATCGATAAATGACATTTGATTGTTCATAATCACATATATGATTACGAATCGCAATTGTGATAAGATACAGTGATAGAATTGTGTCCTTGAATGCACATGGAATGTAAGTTTTTTTTTTTTTAATTTTTCCATGTTAAATTACAAGAACTTTGTACTTATTACATAGGAACTTGAGAGAAGTTGTTTTTTACTTTCTCCGAAATCCCTTTTGAGGGCTGAAAATAGATATAAATAATTCTTTTAAGTTTTAATTTTACAATCTAGTGTTGAATAAAGATTTTTTTATTTCTATTTTATTAACTTATGATTACCTGTTGGAATCCTATAGTATTATATAAGATAGCTCAATTAATAGAACGTATTCATAAATAAATAATTTAAATTTTTATAACTCGTTCATTCATCAGGAACTACGAAAAGTAGGATATACAAAATTCTCTAGCTTGTTCATAAACACCAAAAAATATGAATCCGCCAATAGTAAAGCCGGTTACTCTCGGGAAAAAACCAGCGAACAACCTAAAGATATTATTCTTAAAACATAGAACAGATTTCGATTGATGAATACATATTTTACATGTCTCACCCTTTAACACCATGGTCTCTGTAAACCTCTTTCAACATTGTCGATATCTTAACTTCTTCTTTTTCTGCCGATGTGCTGGACAACATAATTCTGGTCTTTGCAACATCTAATGGTGTCGTTATGGCGGCTGATATTGCAACTAAGATATAAAAAATATAGAAAATCATAATAATGATTTTCTCTCTCGATTTTAAAATTATTTCATTGAAATAAAAAATTAAATAGGCCAAAGTAAACGAGCAAAATGTTAAGTTAATAAAATGTATATATTTGGAACAATTAATAAGCTGAACGTTTCAATTTAACGAAGTCTTCTAACGAACTCTTCAATCGCTATTAAAATCTAATTAATTTAACACATATAAACAATGATCATAAGAAAATTTAAACATATAAAATAATGTTGGCGAAAACACGTTACATCCTATACAACATGTCATATTTACTGAAGAAATAAAAATAAAGATAATATAGCGTATATCACAAACATAAAATGATCAAAAAGATGTCGAAGTATAAAATAGATCATAGATTTGTGTTTCATAAGCGAGAATTAATTAAGTTCGGTGTTTAAATCCGATCGTTAAATTATTATAAAATTATTACCTGATGCGGCACCACAGGCAGCACCTTCCAAGGGTGTGCATTCCCGCTGTATTTGTCGAGTCCAATAAAGTTTGAAATACTCCCATAATGGCATTTGGATTACACCGAATGGTAGATCTCGAAGAACGGTACTTCCATAACCGCGATACAATGTTCTTAATCTCAGTCGATGCGTGTCAGATAAAAGCGCTTGCTTCCTTTGTTTAATTACCTCAACTGGTACCCGAACCAAGCAGGCAGTCTACATGTAAAGTCAAGCAAATTTTAACATATCGTATAATATTGTATATATCGTACATATCGTATATATATATATTTGATATTGTACATTTTATAAAATATGATTTACAAGATGTAACTAAAATAAGGGGACAAACTTCGGCGGCGAGCTCCTCACACCAAACATGAAAAAAATTCATATCAACATATGCACAAACCCACTGTTACTGAGATGTAACTTAAAATGTTTATTAATGCAATTCACTATTTACAATCGAAGCGATTGCTTGTCAATCCTCTAATTTGTCCATGTGTATTAAGCCAAATAAGAGACATTTTGAATATTTATTGTAATTGAAAATTGAAAATAAATAACATTAAATAATAATAAATATTACTTTTTTCATTTTTCATTAATAAACATTTGTTTGAGTTGTAGCTTAGTAACAGTGAATTTGTAGATATTGATATGAACTTTTTTCATATGTGAAACGTGCTTCCAAAATTTATTCACTTATTTTAGTTACACCCTGTATATAACAGTTGTATCTATTGTACGCTAACACAAAAGTTTGAGATATCGAATATATTCGACTATATCATGCGGACATTATTAAACGCGATTAGCAATTACTTACTACTTCAGAAGATGATGCTGCGATCATATGTATAATAGAGTGATACTGATCTGGTATGTATGGTTGCGAATACTGTTTTATTCCTTCATAAGTGATAAAAAATATTGCAGCTGCAACAAGAACATTTTAATATTAGAGGAAAAATATTCTCTAGGTACAACTCTGTATTATGTATCAATGCTAAATTATACCTGACGGAGCTGATCCTAGTACTACAGGACCTATGCCCTTGTACAATTGCCTGAAACCGCCAGATTGAAAGAATCCATGTTGGCTCTGCAAGCGCGTTTTCAGGGTGTCCAATGGGAAAAGTGTCACGTCACAAATGATTCCTGCAAGGGCACCTGACTGACATATACAAATAACAATTATTTCTAATAAAATCATATTGATGTCAAAAATTTTCCATCTTAATGATGAGTAATTTATCAACAATGTTTTAACACTTTGCCATATCACATTTGGATGACATGTAAATTTTTGCAAAGATCTTATCATTTATTTGTGAATGATGGTTTTATTTATTCGATTAATAATAATAATTTTATTAAGTATTTAAGAACATTAAAAAAATAATATAAATTATATTAAAATGTTAGAAAAACGAAGTATTCAAATAATATGTCTATTTATTAAGCTCAATGTTGAAATCAGTTTAGCGATCAAAGTGTTAATAACAAACAATATATTGATGAAGCAATCTATTGTAGAATTTATTTATAAGGAAATAAGAAAACGTATTTACCCTTCACGAAAATCGATTTCAAATGGTAAACGTGCGGAATTAATCGGCGAGATTTACAATAAATAATCAATTAACAATGGAAAATGAAAACATCGAACTAATTAACTGGTCGTGACAAATTGTGAACGGAATAGCATTTATAATAAACGATGTGAACAAAACAACTTAAAAAATTATTTTTTCAAAAAAGATAAAAGAAAAATGCCAAATGCACGTGTCAGTTGAAGTATAGCTAGATAATTTAAAACTGTTGTAGAAGTTTGGTACAAAATTTGTTTTGCTACAGAAAACTAAATGTAAAATATTAAAAAGCAACAAGTAACAAGTTTAACTAAAACAGCACTTACGATAAACGATGTAAGCAAGACATCTTTTTTCGAGAGATTCGCTGCGGACTCCTCTCGCTCATGAAGCATCTCTTCGCGTTACGCTCCGTTTCGATGTTGTGTCTGATTGATGAGAGGATTTCCACAAACGTCATCGAGCTGATAAGCGGAAAATTGGCCTCTGATAAAAAAAAAAACTACCTCGCGTCACACGACAGATCTTTCGGCGCAAGAAGCATCCACACGATCATTGAGCAACACGGCAATTATCATCAGATGCTGAATATTTTGGATTGTGTCTATCGAAATCCATACCATCTACGACAGAGCGACTTGTACGAATGATGCAAGCCGGCGAGAAAACACGTGCTCTGTATACATTACGTAAGTACGGGTGAATCAGTCGTCTGCTTTTCAGAGTCGAACCTAACCTAATCTTTTGAATAATTCGCGGGAAGCACTGAAATATAATGGCTGCGTTCAGCAGAGAAAGCAGCTTAGTAAGCGCTTTGTGCTGATTGGATCATATTTTTAGATCTAAAAGAATAGTCCTATCTCAATTTAGATCTGAATGTATAAGCCAATAAGCGCAAAGCGCTTACTAAGCTGCTTTCTCTGCTGAACGCAGCCATTTATAGCATCTTCTTCTTCTTATTAAAACTAGCTCGTGATCCCTTGTGTAAATGGAATTAAATTGGCCAAGAAATCAAATGAAAGTTCGATAAATAAACTTAATAATATAGAATACAATGCACAAGAATAAGCCCCTTCAAAAAATTTAGAATGATGTAATAACCGAACAGAGACAGAAATCCTGTCAGATCGTCTCACGCGACTTTGGCTGCGGTCTACTTAGCGCTACGAATGCTTCGAAGCATTTTTTGATTGATTAATTTATAAAATTCTATCTTCTGATTGGTCAATCGAATGCTTCGAAGCATTGGTCAAGTGGACCGCAGTCTTTATTTGTAGCATCACGTGGACTGTAACCCTAGACGCAACATTGGGTGCATTCAGCGGATTCAACAGTTGAGTGAGCGCTTAGCGATTACTGCCTGTGATTGGAATAAACTTTTAGATTTACAATGAATCTAGAAGAATATACACAATCAAGTATTTTTTTCACATTTGTCTGTGATTGGTCAATTTATTGCTTCTGACTTCTGATTTATGATTTATGGCTTAGGGTGAATTCGTTTAGTCCCGGTCTACAATAGATATAGTAAACCTTAGCCGTAAGAAATTGAGCAATCATAGTTCATTATTCTCTTCAAATTCGATCATGATTGGTTAATTTCTTAAGGCTTAAGGCTTACTACACCTATTGTAGACCGGAACTAAAGCGATGTCATCTGCTGCGTTCAGCAGAGAAAGCAGCTTAGTAAGCGCTTTGTGCTGATTGGATTATACTTTTAGTTCTAAATTGAGATAGGACTATTCCTCTAGATCTGAAAATATAATCCAATCAGCGCAAAGCGCTTACTAAGCTGCTTTTTCTACTGAACGCAGCCATTTACAATGAGATTTTAAGTCTTAAGCCGTAAGAAATTGACCAATCACAATCGAATATGAAGAGAATAATCGATTATGATTGGTCAATTTCTTGCGACTTAAGGCTTAAATTTTCATTGTAGACACCGTTTTAAAGCGATGTCTACAATGAGATTTTAAGCCTTAAGTCGCAAGAAATTGACCAATCATAATCGATTATTCTCTTCATATTCGATTGTGATTGGTCAATTTCTTACGGCTTAAGACTTAAAATCTCATTGTAGACATCGCTTTACTGCTCACGTTCTACTGCTTTTTTTATGTGCCATGGCCTTAAGACATCTTAAAATAAGAACGGACTATGAATACCGGCCTTTAATCAGCCGATTAAGCTAACCGGAGATAATAAAACTGACCCTTAATGCTTAAAATCTCATTGTAGACACCGGCTTACATGGGAACATCGTCGAGCATCAAAGCGTGAAACATGTCTTGTATATGAGAGCATTTATTTTCTATCGTTCTTGCAAAATGTAATGCAGAAGATTGGAAAAAAAGGCATTTTATAGTTTGCATGATATAATGTAAATAAATATAAATTTTCAGCACTACATGTTAGAATAATAGTTTATATCAGAACATAACCTTTTTTATTAATGATTAGCGTCAATATGCGGAAATCCAGAATCATGCGCAATAATCTTCAGATGTTCGATGTTCGAATCTCGACGCTTATCATGCTAGATTCCGTAAAGCGCAATGCGCGCATTTTACAGTATACGTGACATGAACTATAGACAAATGACTCCTTTTAGAACTTCGAGTTTTTGCGGAGTAATTTCCGCGCTTGCGTCCACGGCTGTCGTCTGCTGCGCCTGTTTTTGTATTATGCGCAAATCGAAGACGACAGCAACGAGACATCAGTATCGGTGTGAGATATCGTCGAGATGTCGAGTTAAGACGCACCTCGTTGAGGGAGAAGGAGAAAGTGTGAGAGAGAGAGAGAGAGAGAGAGAGCCACGGAGAAAGGAAACGTCAACAGAAGAACAATTTTTGGGCGTCAGCGATGCAGCAGCAGCCGAAACGGTAGTGGATCAAGGAGAGGATCATTGAATTCAGCCAGATAATGTGACGCGATGGAAGCGATGGAACCTGTCTGCTGCCTCCGAGAATCCGCAGGAATATCAGAGTGAGATCTTACGACGCTACTTAACGATAAAGCCGGAGTTATCTTTCTGTCGTTACGATGAATAATTGATAAGATGACCGATGCAATGACGTCGTCATTCACCTCATCGACACGTGCGTGAACCAAGGATGACAGGGTATCCAATAACGAGCACATGATACAACGTAGCTGTTTTGGCGCGGTGGGGAACGCGCATGTTTGTTGACAGTTTTGAAGAAAAAGAAAAAAAAGGAAACATAGCCGAGATAGCTTGACTTGTGATATCCACGTCTGTCACAAAATCCAGACTATGGGTCTATTTGAATACAGTTCAAGGATAAGTAACACCAAGCCTGAGAAGTTATAATAATAAGAAGAGAGTGGATGCTTAATTTATGCATGCCTATTTACCAAAAAAGAAATTTACTAATTTTATTAACGCTTGATATAAAATATAAATATGTGCTACACTTGTAAAGAGCTTCGTAAAGTTAGCACAACTAACTGATGGATTAACAACAATTAACCTAGCTTTCTCTAATAAGATGCATGAGAATAATGATACAAATAATACAAGAGAGTACAACGCAACAGATATCACCGACGAGTCTATTTTATATACTATACTGGTGAACGATCTTGCGACAGTCTCCACAAGCATGCCAAGTACAATCTACAACGACACCATGTCCACGACGGCGTACGTAGAGTTGCCACAGGACAGCGAGAATAATCAACGATTATGGAATTTATCCAAAACCGCCATAACTTCACTGTCTGAACCTACGGCGATAACTTTTAATACTTCAAGAAGCACCGCAATATACACGTCGACAACTGAATCTTTTGACGAATTTGGTCCGCCGGAAGGAGTAGAATATATTTTTGTGCCACTCGGTGTAGTGGTCTCTGTTATTATACTATCAGCTGTGGTATGGGTAGCGATATCACTTTTGTCATTACCTTGTGACGTTTTCTCCCCCGCTCCGTTTTTATTTTTAAACACGGCGCTACGCAAGTATTGACGTGATGTATCATTTTATACATATTTTTATTTCTAATACATACGATCTTATTGTTTTATAAGAATTGCAGATAAATGCGAATTACGATTATCACAATCTTGGCAAATGTTTTTTTTTTTCAGCAAAACTTTATCCTGCTTTTCTTGTTAGGTATAAATAAGATTTCTCGAGTTTTAATGTCTAATTCTGTTTTTAAAGGTACTGATCATATCGAGAAAGCGCAAGTTGGAACGATTAAGACATAGACTCATGCCAATGTACAACTTTGATCCTGGGGAAGAGGAGGAGGATGACTGGGAGACCGAACTATTGGACGAGTGCTATAATACACATCAGAGACGAGTGTGTAAGATTGTTTTCGCTTGCGATTCACGCGAGTGTTTTGAAAATAAGAATCAATTGATTTTACAGCAAGGATACCAATCCATGGATACTGAAGAAAATGCAGAGCTATTCGGTGATCACTAACAGCACATTTTTGCATGGCATTTATATCATTTTTTCATTAAGCTATAACTATCATAGGCTAAATACAGTTATTTATTGTAATTCTTATATACACACACGACTTCTTAAGCATACTGAAATTTACGACTTCTGAGAGCTATATTTTTTCTTATACGAATTCTTAAAGACCAAAATTTTATAAAAGAAAATAATACATTTAGT
Source organism: Cephalotes varians (assembly GCA_037157785.1). NCBI lineage: Eukaryota > Metazoa > Arthropoda > Insecta > Hymenoptera > Formicidae > Cephalotes > Cephalotes varians. The sequence continues at coordinate 14,231 of JANQDE010000066.1, forward strand.
AGAAATATATTTAATAATTCCAATTTTTTTCAGCTACTTTTTATAGCCTAATGTCATCAAAATTATATATCAAATGAAATTTTGAATCGTTTTCTTGAAATTGAATATTCGGGGAAATTGGAAAATATTAGCCAATTAATATGTATATAATATAGACATTGATTTTTACGCAACTAATTTCATAATAGAAAATATATAAATATGAAATTTTTCACAATTCCATTCTTTATACATTCTTAATACATTTTACAACAAATAATTAAAAGTACACTAAATGATCAAAGCTAGATTTTCGTGCAAATGTTGGGCAAATTTATATACATTTTTCAAATTCACCAAACTGCACGCTGAATAAATTTTCGATCTTGAAATACAGTGTTGAACAAGAATAGTAATATCACGATATTAAATGAACAATTAATTTAATATGTCTAACAAGCATCTTAATCCTTTTTCCCTCCCAAATATTATAAAGAATTTGTTGCGAAAAATAACATCATAGGTGTTATATTACTATTCTTGTTCAACTTAAGACTGTGTTTCAAGATCAAAAACTTATTCGGCGTGCAGTTTGGTAAACTTGAGAAATGTATATGAATTCACATAAGAAACATTTGCACGAAGATCTAGCTTTGACTTTAGCGCATTTTTAATTATTTATTGTGTTTTCACATATCAGTTTATATTCTATTTGTTATAATACATTTTAATCATATTCATCTCTTTCTATTTTTCTTAAAAATAATTTTTTTTTTCTCAAAATAACATCATTATTTTATTTTCCCATATTTTTCCTTTCCTTCTTGAATAAATTTGAAAAATGATCTTCCTATCGTATAACGAAATAAAATAAGATACGCTATCGTACGAAGTATTGTCACAGCTTTACGATAAAGTGTAGAAGAATTTTTACTCAGAATCTTCAAAGTCTCAGGAAAAATATAAATGCAAAATTAATAAGAGTACTTTGAGTTTATTTACTTTAATACAAATTTGACATTCACACATATGCTTGCCTCAAAAACGACAGTAATATACATTCATTAAGAAAATGTTTAGTGTTAATTAGAAAAGAATAGTCCCTGCATATGTTACATACAAGTTTTTTTTTTTTTCGTTTACTTTTCTCTATCTCTTACAATATTAGTTCGGTATGGAGTTTTTTTTTTTTGGCTTCGTAAATCGCGTAATATGTATATGAAGGAGAAAAGGAGGTAGCAAACATGTGACACAATACTCTATACTGTGTGAAAGTTTTCTTTAATAAAAAAAAGTTTATCAAACCTCACTTCTCGGGCAAATTAAAAAGTTTTGAGATCTGTATCTTAGTCCAGTCTTTTACTGTTAAAGAAAAGGTTACACGTAATCTTAGTACTTAAAAGTATGATTTTCATTTATCATTTAATAGTAGTGATGTCAAGTAAATATAAAGAACTTAATAAATTTATAACACAACTTTTATATCCAACGTTTCTTTGTGATTTTGTCAGCGTGTGGCAATGCGCACCGTGAACTAGAGTTTATGAGAAAACTCGAGTAATCGGTGAGGACAGTGTCCATCGCTTTGACATTCGCTCGAGAATTACCGGGTTAAAATGGAAAAAAAGTAAATCTTGAAATGATTAAATTCAATTTTCTATTTAAAGGTTTTTGAAGGATAAGTCAGCTGTGTTAGTTTCGTCCTCCCCTATTGCCTCTCCAGATCCTTCAATTTTCCTCTTCCTCCTCCTCTTCTTCTTGCTCGTCTTCATCCTCACCAGTGAGCTCAGGTTTCTCTTCTGTCTTTTTCGGTCTACCGCGACCACGTGACGAAGTAGTTGTGCCTTTTGGTGGTCCTTGCTGTAAGTTCAACAATTTCCTCGTGAAAATAGATTATTAAAATTAATTTTACAGACAACAATATAATAGTTTGCGGCTCGACGAAGATCTTTCCTAATTCTTCTTCTTACCTTCTTCTTGTGGGAGCCTTTAGGTCTACCCCTTCCTTTTTTAACAGGTCCAGGTGGTGCATCATCTTCGTTGTCAGATTTCGCGGGGCGTACCGCGTTATTCTTTTCCGCGGCGGGCCTACCCCTCTTTTTGGGTTCCTTAACAGCGTTCTTATCCGCCTTGGCCGGCCTGCCCCTCTTCTTTTTTTGCTCCTCTACCACGGGAGAATTGTCGTCTGACATATTTATTGTCCTGTTTCTGTAAAAGCAAGATCAATGTCGAATTATCTCTCTCAATCGTCTTGTCTCTTTTCAGATTATATCATCTCCAATGAGATGAGCCACGAAGAGCATCAGCTAATAGGGAGAGTTCTGAGTCGTCTGTGTACACACGTGTATATGATGTGCAGTTAGCGTGAAAAGGAGTATTGATTATCGTCGATTGATGTTCCCTATCGAGCGAATATCTCGAACATGTCCTTTATTCGCGAATAATCCTTTAACTCAAAAAAATCTCTTAGTATATCGCTAAAAAAAAAAAAAAATAAAAAAATATGAATAAAACGAGTATATTGTATCTATCAATACGTTATAGTGTAGAACATGAATGTAAAACACATATCTTTAAATAAGGACGCATTAATCTTACACGAGAATGATAAAACGTGAAACAAACTCGTGCATATCGCTATTATTAACAGAGACGGATACAGTGAGGTTCTCGAATCTTGAGAGAGGAAAAAAAAAGGTAAAAATAAAAGAAGCAAGCGTGACTATCGATCTTCCGATATTTTCCTCTCGCCCGTTGTCTCGCGCGCTTGAAGGAACATCGGGGATCGCGGCGAGAAAGAAAGAGAGAGGGCCAAGTGCGCAAACGCGCCGCGAAAATCGGTACTATCAATTACGCGCCTCGCAAGTTTACGGTAAGAGATACGCGGCGCGCGACGTACAATTTGCGTCGCAAAACGCTTCCTCGGCGCGATATGGCGCGCGGCTCCGCGCGATCGAAACGATTCGTCCGCGGTTCAAATAATTCACTTGTCGTGGCTCGAACGAAATTTCGCGCGCGCGCGCGCGCACGTTTTTCATTCCGGAGAAACGGACGTTACCGAATATCGTCGCGGGGTAACGGCGTCTGTCTCCTCTCCGAAAGTTCCGCGCCCGCCATTTTCAAAATTTGCAAGCGGATCGCACGGAGCCTCGACGAGGACGCGACGGCGCGACTCCGGCAGCGAGATCGCGATCCCTCTTTTTTTCTTCGCGAATTTTTCGCGAGTTCGTCACTCGGCGAAGGGGACGTGTCGTCGAAACGTCCGTGCGGACGGCGGGACGGTCGTCGCGTCGACTCGGGGGGGACGCCATGAGAGAGCGAGAGGCGCGAATCATGGCGTCCGCGAGTCTGTGTGCCTCCGCGGCGGCGGCGTCTACCCGCGCCGTCGGGAGGCCGCGTCGGAGCCACCGCGTCGATAATCTCTGCAAGTAACGGCGTCACGACGACGGGACGCGCGCCGAAAAATCCGTCGCGAGCCCGCCGAATTGTACGACGCGCCTACGCGGCGCGGTCGCGCGCGCTTACCGCCGAAATAAATAATAGTACTCCGCTCTCCGCGGCCGCCGTGCCTGGAGTAAGCGGCAGCGTTTCGGGGGGAAAAATAGCGCGTATACAACCGACACCGTGCGCACACGCACGCACGCAGGCACGTACGCACCGCCCGCCCGAACTCACGCACTCACTCACCTCACCGCTCGGCTCAGACGGAAATTTTATCGCGTATGTCGGGCCACGCACTCCCTCACCGTGGAGAACAAAGGGTGATACCGTGCTCCGATTCCGGTTGCCGGTCGGCAGCGCGCGTCGTGGCGTGGCGGCGGTCGGTGATGCCTCGCGGTCGCGTCGCGTCGCGTCGTATCGTATCGTAATCGCAAGACGCCGTGCGTGTCGCCGACAAACGCACTCTCGGCCGGACCCGCGCTTCGCTCGCTCGCTCGCTCGCTCGATCACTCGCGTTTGCCCGCGTCGTGTGTGCACTCGGCACGCTTTTCCCGACTCTCGTTCGCTTCGCCGCCGTATCGCGTATATTAGCAGGCGCCGCTGTGCCCGCGCACTCTACACACAGCCGCGGGCGACACGCGCGCGCGCGCGCGCGTGCGCTCGTTCACACACACACACACACACGCGCGCGCGCCGCACGCACGCACGCACACTCGTATGCACTCCGCAACCGCCCCGCCGCAAACGCAACCTCCAATCTTCTCGCGCTTACGTTCGCCCTCGGTGGCGGCGAGCCGGCCGGCGGCGGTACGCTCCGGCTCCGGCTCCAGATCCGCGAAACAAACGGGGGAGCGGTCGGAGTCACGAGTCGGGCCGTCGTCGACGTACGTACCTAGCACCAGCAGGCGTACATACACACACACGCACACAAACGCGAGGTAACTTACCGGGAGAATACCAAGCCGCAACTGACCGACGACGATACACTGCGACGCGATTCGTCGAGCCGCGGTTCGCGAGCCGCCAGCCCGAGAGCCTCTCTCTCTCCCCCGCCGGCCCCCGGCCCGCGAGCGCGTCAACGAATTCCCGCCAAAAGATCGCTCCGCGCGCGCGGCGGCGGCAATGGCAGCATCGAAAAAAAATCGCCGTTCGTTCGTGCGCCGTGCCGAGGGCTCGCGACGCTACGCGGCGTCCCGAGTCGCGGCTCTCTCTCTCTCTCTCGCGCGCGCCTCTCCTCCTTCCTCTTTTTTCCTCCCTTCTCTCTTCCTTGCCTCGACGTCGCGGCGGCGGAGCGGGATCCCTCGCGTCGGGAATTTCGCGCGCGCGGGCCCGCTCGCTCGCTCGCACGATCGGCGTTTTGGCGCGAACGGTTACAATGGCGGGCGGTTTTGTCGCACCCGCGTCCGTTGGACACGGGTGCGTTTCGGGACGGAGGATATACGAACCGTACCTCCCTGAGGCGGATGTTACGTAAAAATTTCGTTGATGATGAGAATTGAGAGAATCACGCGGGACGAACATTAATATTAATAACGACCTGCGTCACGTGGATCGATACAAATGTACATGTGTGTGCGTGCGTGTCTGTGGGATTATGCAAAGGAAAAAAATCGCATATGCACGACGAACGTCGAATAGTTACGAGCCGGTTGTAAGCGTCGGGGAACGTTGACCTCCCGATTCTCCCGACCGTGTTTTCGTCGGCTCGAGCCTCCACGTCGACACGGATGAAATAATTTCGGCCCTGAATCAATAGTCGGATTTATTGCGAGCGTTGTCGGAAGTTGCCACGTTTCGCCGACGAGTCTTACGACGGAGGAAGTATATGAAAATTCCGTTACTCCAATTTGAATATTTTTAACGGTCGGTCGACGTTGCCGCATTTATTCGTTCGAGAAGCGAGGGCTAATCCCCGACGATTTTTTTCTCTTATTTATCTTTGCGAGTCGTAGTTCGACGAGCGATCATCGATTCGTCCGAGTGTTCCCAATGGACGAAACCATGCGCATCGAATATCTATTGATATTTTAATTCATGCTTTGTGATATTAAAGGCGGATCGTCTTCGATCGCGTTCTTCCTACGAAGTCCCATAAACGTCGCGCTCTCGTATCTTCTTTATGAGAGAAAGGTAAGAGATAGCGCACTGTAGAAGCGGTATCTATGGACAATGCACGATCTACAAAGTCGAAGCATTTATCGTTTGTCTAATTGTAAGACAAAAATCGAACAACAGATCCGCTAAGACCCGAAAAGTTATGGCGATTGACAGTTAAAGTGAAATTCAAAAAACGAAGAAAAAAGTTAATATTGAATAAAAGTGCAAGTTTTTTTTTTATTTATATCTACAAGAAATTTATGTATAGCGCATTCTGTTTAACATAACGTTGCAAGCATGACAGTTCCACTCGCACGCGTCTTGTACACCTGTTAACACCGTTGGTGTCTGCTTTGTTTTCTCGAAGATGTGAGGCGCATCCGTTTTCCTTTCGAACGCAAAGAGAAGCACGGAAAACGTACCCCGGCAGCGCGAACAGATCGCGTATTATTGATCCACGTCGTCTCTTGACGTAAAGCGACGAAATGAGCCTGTAATTAAAAATAGGTTCGCTTCTTTCAAGGTTAGACGTTTTCCGTTCTTTCTGTGTTATTGGCTACGTTCAGATTCTGATTCTTTATTATAATTGGTTGCTACACTTAGGCTGCGTTCGGGGAGCGCGCTATTAACGCTATTGCGTCATTCTATCTTTATCGTTCATTAGACGTAAAACAAGGATAGAATGATGCAATAGCGTTGATAGCGCACTCCCCGAACGCAGCCATAGATTCAACGAAAATCTAAATGTAAAAACCAATTATATTAAAGAACCAATGAGCGACTTTCTCTGTTGAACGCAGACATTCCTTTCGACAACGAGAGAATCGATTACGATGCAAATCGTTTAACGTGAATTAGGACCTATTCAGACAAATTCGCATTGCTGCATAACATATGCATAAAGAAAATTATCCAATCGTATTTCGAGCACGTAAAATGCGATTGGATAATTTTTAATATTCCCGGTCTACAATAGATATAGTAAGCCTTAAGCCGTAAGAAATTGACGAATTATAGTCGATTATTCTTTTTAAATTCGAGTGTGATTGATCAATTTCTTAAAATTTACTACACCTATTGCATTGGGGTTTAAGCGATGTTTACAATGAGATTTTAAGCCTCAAGCCGTAAGAAATTGACCAATCACAATCGAATATGAAGAGAATAATCGACTATGATTGGTCAATTTCTTGCGACTTAAGGCTTAAATTCTCATTTGTAAACATCGCTTTATGCATACGATTATGTATTTATGCAAGTTTGTCTGGATCACTGAAATATAATAATTCTGAAACGTGTGCGGCCGGGAGGCACTCGTTTGTCCACGTTTCAATTGACCACAGCCACTCAGCGGCTGGGCTTAAGCCTGTATCAGACTAGAGATTGAAATTGAAATTGGATTGGATTTTGACCAATCAAAGCAAAGTTCACTGAACCTGAGATTGGTTTTCTTTCTTCTGATTGGTTAAATTCCAATCCAATCTCAATCTCAATCTTTAGTCTGATACGGCCTTAAGCCCGTATCAGA
>JANQDE010000066.1:30853-58756 GCA_037157785.1 Cephalotes varians
AGAGGCTTTCTACAATAAGCCATAAGTCATAAATCAGAAATCAGAAGCAATAAATCGACCAATCACAGACAAATGTGAAAAAAATACTTGATTATGATTGATCAATTTGTTACTTCTGACTTCTGATTTATGACTTATAGCTTATTGTAGAAAGCCTCTTAGAGGCTTTCTACAATAAGCCATAAGTCATAAATCAGAAGTCAGAAGCAATAAATTGACCAATCACAGACAAATGTGAAAAAAATACTTGATTATGATTGGTCAATTTATTGCTTCTGACTTCTGATTTCTGATTTATGGCTTATTGTAGAATGGCCCTTACTCTTACAGCCTCATTCACTGCTGCTCATTGTAGACCACGCATGAGACTCACCCGCGAACAGACACATGACTGGATTTTACTAGGAGTCCCGTACGTCCCGTTTGTCCACGTTGCCATTGATCACAGCCACTCACAGCAGCCGGTGCCTAGAGGCTTTCCACTGATTGGCTTTGGTAGACAGAGAAGGAAGTTCGTACTATATCTGCCTCTCATTCCACGCGTGTCTTTACCCCTATCACCTCAATCAGTGGTTCAAATCACTATGGCTGCGTTCAGCAGAAAAAGCAGCTTAGTAAACGCTTTGCGCTGATTGGATTATACTTTTAGATCTAAATTGAGATAGGGTTATTCCTCTAGATCTAAAAATATAATCCAATCAGCGCAAAGCGCTTGCTAAAGCCAAAGCACAGACTCTTGCATAAAGCGATGTCTACAATGAGAATTTAAACTTTAAGTCGCAAGAAATTGATCAATCATAGTCGAGTATTCTCTTCATATTCAATTGTGATTGGTTAATTTTTTACGGCTTAAAGCCCGTCAGACTAAAGATTGAGATTGAGATTGGATTGGAATTTAACCAATCAGAAGGAAGAAAACCAATCTCAAGTTTAGTGAACTTTGCTTTGATTGGTCAAAATCCAATCCAATCCCAATCTCAATCTCTAGTCTGATACGGGCTTTACAACCTGCTTTCTTTGCTGAACGCAGCCCATGACGATGGTAGTAGCGGAGTGCGCATTTGTGAAGGTGAAACAGTCGAGAGAAAGACAGAGAGAGAATGTGTTGAGATGTGACGTTATCGGAGCGTTATTAGCGAGGTTATCGGATTCTCTACCGGTATTATTTGCATAGCGCTATTTACATAGCGAGATGAAAATAAATCATCGGGATGAGATGACGACCGCTGTAGAATAACGCGGTAGTAATATACGGCGCTTTTAGAAGGACACTTTTTGACAAACAATCGTCGCGACCTTCGACCGGGCAGGCATGTTCAGGTACCTTTGGTCTCTGGTGTGCTGGTACTTCAGACCCTTGATAAAATGGTTCTTGCGTCACACCACGCAGATGTGCGAGCTGCAGAGGATCTGCTACGGACAGCCGTCCGGAGCGTCGCGCACTTTCGCCGTCGAGGAGACTCTCAGGCAATCGCGCGACGCCAATATTAGGACCCTTGTAGCTTACCTGAACAATATCGCCGACTATCGCGGAATAACGACGAAAACGGAACGCAAGATTTTGGAGGATGCCATCAGAACCGTATTGGTAACCAAAAAGATCAATCCTACAGCTCATCCGGACTTCGCGAAGTCATTTGGCAAGTGCGTGGAGCTGATCTGGGGTTACCGTCAACTCTGCGTGGAGTGCGAGGAGCTTAGGAAGACGCCATACAGTGCGGATAATCCGGACCACGAACAGAAGCTGCTGAAATTATGGAACCTACTGATGCCGTATGAGCCCTTGGATGCGAGGGTGACCAAGCAATGGCAGGAGATCGGCTTTCAGGGAGACGATCCCAAGACAGACTTTCGTGGGATGGGAATCCTTGGACTGGAGAATCTCGTTTACTTTGCTCAAGAATATCCTAGCATGGCCACGCACGTATTGTGCCATTCAAATCATCCGCGTTACGGATACGCATTTGCTATAGTTGGTATTAATCTTACGAGCATGGCTCTGAAATTGCTGAGAGATGGCAGTGCTAAGACTCATATATATAATTCCTCGAAGACTCTGCCGACGATTCGTGCCTTTCATCAGTTTTACTGTTATCTGTTTTATGAATTTGATGGATTTTGGATCGAGTCCAAGCCTAGTACTATGATGGAATTCTCGTCGATACAAGAAAAGTTTGAAAATAGTATCAGAATGGCATTAGCTAATCCGTCAACTATCTTCAGGATAAACGTGGCAGTTGACAATATTTAATACAAATTGAATACAAATTGCCTTTTATTTGTAAGAAACAAGACCAAAATGGCTATATAAAAAATGAGTACAATTTTTAGACTACAACGTATATAATGGAACTTATTTTTTGTTATATATTTTCACAATGTTGGTTTTTTTGTGATATTAAAATGGCATTTAAGCAAATAATTAACTTTTATATTATAGAGATCTTTTTTTTTTAATTATATAATGTGATTAATATCTTGACGTAACATATGATGTAAAACATGTGTTTTATTGTAATTTTATTATAATTTTAATAGTTAGCTATATATTTATATAGCTGTTTTCTTAAATTTATTTAAGTTTATACACAGAGTACAACACTTATCACATATGTGATATATTAAGTTGCATATTAAGTTGAACAAAATTAGAGTTACTGTGCATTATACGTAGTTCATATTAATTTAAATAATTTTTTTCCAAATTGAAATTTTCAAATATTGTCAGCGACAAATCTACATTATATTAATGAAATTCAAGCTTCAGAATCTCAAAAACAGATTGAATAACTTTATGAATAATTGTACTGAACATTATCACAATATCGTGCCTCATGAATTTTATTCTTTAATAATTTGAAGAATATATTAAAAGTATTATAAAATTTAAAAGAAAAACTTAAAAAAATTAAAAAAAAGATATTGCGCTAAGTCATTATATCACGAAAAAACAATGTTACTTTTTTAAATTCACAATATTTAAATTTATTATATATATACGAATTGAATAGGTAAAGTTTAGATAATCACTTTTAGATAATTATGAAAGTATAAATTATCAGACGTTTGATATAGAACTGTGTATCTTCAATAAAATTTATGTTATTATTGCACATTAATAATATTCAATCATAGATATTCAATTCAATTAAGTAGTTTGTCTGTCTGAACATTAGAATTTAAAGATTGGTTTTATATTTCTGTAAAAAATTTGTAACAGATTCTTGTACAATCTAATTACATGATTTTCTCTGTTTTCTTTTTAGTAAAATATAATTCATATGATTGCTCATAAAAAATTATATATGAAAAAAGCAGTAATAAAATTTGAAATAACAGATATAACATGATAGCTTTTTATTTGGTGACAGAAGTCGACACTAGTATCTTACTTATTGACTACCAAGAGATAAAACGATGTTTGAATGTGTTGATTTGTTTCATCAAATGGAAAATCTATTATAAAAATAATGGAATGCATTGTGGTTGATAACTTGACAATAAGTCTTTTCTTCACAAAATAGATATGAATCTATTTGAAGTATCCTTAAATAAATTCAATATCGTTTTGCCTTTCTTAATTTTGATGCTGTTATAGACATCCTTTTTTCTATATCATTATTATATAACTTTTTAGATATATTTTGAATAAAAAAATATATTTTTTATGCAGAATTAATGTAAACATTTGTGTACAGACAGAAAATCATATCTTATCTCATTTTCAAGATAATTTTAGTTTTATTAAATATATATATACTCTTAATATATATATACTCTTAATTTTGTAATATCATTGAATGCATAATTAAATTTTGTAATTATAATTATTTTCGCGTGATGAAATAATCAAATTTCTCAGTTATTTCATCAAATTTGTAATATGATAAATATTTAAAAAATATTTTTGAAAAAGAAACGTAAATTTTTGTAAAAATATAAAGCTTGAAATCATACTTCTCACAAATGTGCAATAATTTAATTTATAATAAAAAATCACTTTTAGTATCATAGACAGTAATTTGTACAGAGAAATATTTGCAATATATTTTTGGTAAATCGAATGCAACAGATTTAGTCTTCTTTATCCTCTGGAATTTCATCTGATTGCATACATTTAATAGTTGCTAGAACAATAACTAATACCCCAATGCAAATGCTAGTTAGCTTGAGTATCCACGGATTATCATACAGAAAAGTTATAATTATTTTTGTGTACTCATCACTGAAAAACAATGATATTAATATGCAAACTTACAAATAAGTTAAAATGATGTATCTTAAAGTAACTATATGTATTTCTTTAAACTTACAAAAAGCTTGGAAGTGGAGGCACTTCTTCTGGTCTTATATCTTTGTACCATTCTTTGGCAAATGCTGTAAGGGAAGCAATATCATATGTTCCCATATCATACTGATACATTTTGCCATGCCTGAAGCTATAAATAGAATGTATTAATATATTTTATTAATTATATTCTCTCTTTTCAATTTGTGTTTATCTAGCAATGCATTTATATAATATTTATATAATATAAATTATAATATTTAAATTATAATATTCAAAATATCAAACACTGATTTATATCTATGTGCTTACAGTATAAATTGTGGCGTATTATAAACGTTAAATCTCCTGGCTGTGGAAACGCCACTTGTGGCTTTATTAACAAGTGCTACATTTATTTTCTGTTTAAGCTTGGCACCGACCGTTTCCCACTTTGCCATCATCCGCAAGCATTGTACACAATCTGTGCTGTAACTGATATTATAAAGTGATTAGAATGTACTGCCGTTACTTATAAAACATATTAAATGATTACTTGTAGATGTAGAAATAAGGCCTGAGACTTACAACATAATGAACCAATCGCCAGTCGTAGCTCCAGTGCTCGCTTGAGTTAAATGCTCAAATGTATCGTCTGTAAGTTCCTTTACTGTGGGTGCTTTATTTTCCGTAAACGTAGTCATTATGTCTTCATCCTCCAAAGGTCCTGTGTAAGATGCAACATAAAAAAATTGATAGTACAATCATAGATTTATGAGCACTCTCAGAAATAAAAATATGACATATTCCACAATGTATACGGGATAATAAAGCACAATGTATTTTATCACAGAGCAATTAAATGATTAAAAGATCTATGTGTAGTTTGTTTTTTTGTCAAATCCATACCGTCGTACAACAAAGGGAGCCCATGTCGGAAAAACAATAGAACAGGTTCTTTAGCATTGCTATATAATTGGAGTAATTGACTATCAACAGCCTTAACAACCCACGCGGACATGGCGTCAACAAGATCCTCGCGCAAATGAGCCAACTTCTTTTCTAAGTAATCACAGTCTGCACAGTCACTTGTGCTAGTTGCTGCAAATTATCGTCATTAGTAATTATAAGATTGTAATATTGAGGATAAATCAAAACTGTTACATATTCACAGTTAGAAGCAGGATTTTAACTTATGATATAAAAAATAATAATTTTGAAGTAAAATTGTGTTATCGAGAGAGATTCACTATAGCAATTGACTAAAAATCTTTTAAGATCATTGCTTTGAGCGAATCATGCTGAAAATTAAGAGATATTCCTAAGATTATAAACCTTGTGTTGATTCTAATTTTATAAAAATATAAATAATCAGAAGGTAATACATAAAAAAAATATATATTTTTTTTATTTATAAATATTAATTTAATAAATGTATACACAATTTAGTGTCTTCTCGAACAATACTTTCTTCTTTTTCCCCGAGAAATCGTTTATGGAAAAACCGAGAAAATAAAGAAAAAAAAAAGGAAACAAACTTACTAAATAGAACGATCACGTATTTTTCAACTTTTATGAGATTCAGAAGCTCCTCGTCGTGCACCCGCTCGAGATTTGTGGCGTGCACGCCGGAAAGGATGCATATCGTAATTAGGAGCACTAACATCGTTAATTCGTGCGAGGAGCAGGACGATTATGTACAATATGATACAACGAGACACACACGCCGGCAACCCGTGCACGTCAAACGACGCGTCAACAGCGTCGAACCACTCAAACCTGACTGGCATTTACGATCATAGAGCTATATCTTGCGTTCCGTTTGGACGCTCACGCGCTGTAAGCTTCATTCTATCTTTATCGCTCGTTACCTACAAGAAGGAAGACAGAATGAAGCTTATAGCGCGTGAGCGTCCAAACGAAACGCAACCATAAGCTGCGTTTGAAGAGCGCTATTGGCGCTATCTTCGTTTTATGTCTGAATATGATAGAATAACGCTGAATAGTGCTGATAACGCGCCCTCCGAGCACAGCCATAGAGAGGGATGAAAACGGGGACCATCGGTCACACGTGTCATCTGGCGGCGTCCATATTGCGGATTCGATTGGAGATATTGCCAAATGTGTTTCGGATGGAAACTGTGAATCGACGAGGGGTACGGTAGTATCTCGTCCTAAAATTGTATGCACAGCGATATATAACGATCCTGTGATACAATTTATAAATTTCACAACTTCTATGTCATTCAAAAATGTTTCTAAGCGGCACCTTTTGCTGCTTTGCGTCACGAATTTATACGACATATAAAACGAACATAATGAGTATGATACGAAAAGCTCTATACCCACACAGCACACTTTATCCTGAAGATACCTCAAATTGTCCCAGATTGACAAAGGCGATCCCACGGATATTCCAGTGAGCAGCATCTGGAATATCCCAAAAAGATATCGTAAAAAATTTCGTAAGATGTCATAAAATTCAATTAATATCTTACAATATCCTATCATAGGTAATATATTTTACAATATCGGCAGTTTATTTCTCGCACGTAACGCGTTATGTATCATAAATATTAATTATTTCATGATTAATTATATTATTATATAATATAAATAAAAAATGCAAAAACTGAAAAATATACTTTATTATTAACTGGAAATTTTATTTTAAATGTATTCTTTAATCCATTAGCAGCAAAGGATATATATTATATGCCGCAAAAAGTAATCTTCCAAAACTAATACAGCACACAGCAAAGGTTTGCAAATGAAGAGTGCCAAAATTAAGACTAGAATGTCATAATTATTATTGGCATACAAAAGATTGTGTGCCAATTGAGATGTATCTTACAATTAAATTTAATTAACTTAAATGACGTCTAAGATAAACTACATTCGAAAAAATAGTATACAATGTATTTGTGTCATTGTGATTTGCGGATATTAATTTTTAATAATAGAAAAAATAAATATGAAAACAAATATTACAAAGATTTTTATTGTATTAAATATTATATTAAGAGTACAAATTACAAGTATTTGGCATATCATTTAAAATAATTTATTTTCATTACGTAATAATGGAACAATAACATATTTCTCACTTTCATATATTATTTTAAAACATTTCCATTTCGTCCGTAGGATTTCACACTTGTGGACACTTGTACATTCCCTGGATATCTATTGGATAACTGAGATCATTCAGGATATCTTATGGTTATTGCGATATCCCAAAATGACATTCGTTGGACATGGGATAAAGCGTGCTGTGTGGGCAGATATTTGTTATAAGTATAAAATATATGTCTCACTCTTTAGTTAACGTAAAGATAAGATCGTCACGTAATGACAATTATTTTCACATGCGTATCGCAGTAATAAATCGATGGCGAGATATACGATTTTGCTGCAAAAAAAAAAATTGTAGCGGCAGATTGAAGAGATTAATAAAATTGGAAATAGAGATATACGCGAGCGGCGCGTACCGTTTTGTATGCTGATGAATCAATAGTCCGCTAAACTTTTGGCATGAAGGGAAAAAGGACGTCGCGTCAATGATATGTAGTCGATAGATTTTGATGACTATCTCGTTCGTACGGGATTTTGTAGAGAGAAAGAGAGAGGAGGCGGATGTAAAAAATGTTTGCAACAACATCGAGGCCGATATTCACAGACTGTTTTTAATTCAAGACAGTCTTAAGCCGGTATAGATCGATTCTTATATTTAAGGCCGTCTGAAGATGTCAATCACAGAGCCGTATTTGCATCTTAAGATTTTACTTAAGACAGTCTTGAAATAAGAACTGATTATGAATATCGGTCTTACGGTCAATCCCACAAGAACGCATACACACACATCTGCAAAAAGGTTTATGACAATTAAAAAAAAAGTGTATATCATTTTGAAGTACAATTCAATGACTTATCTTGTCATTACCTAATATCGTCCAAGTTTCATTGTTATTCATTATAATCTGATAACATTTGGACATGCTTTTAACATGCTTTTCTAGCGTAGCTGAAGGAAAGTGATCTCCATTTGCTGGAGTTGATAATATAACTGCTTCAGATTATACGTTTTCTCTGAAACTTCTCCTCTTCATAAACATCCAAACATTTTCGATTGGATTCGCATCAGGATCAGACTGTGCCAGCCAATCTACATAAGATCGCCATTTTCGAGTTTCCAGATGGTGCACAAACGATCAGATTAACGTCTGATCTTACGTCTGTGTCGAATGTGAAACATTACTAACAAATCTATAAATATGACAAAATGAAGAACGCCCTTCTCTCCTCCCTCGAATATAGGACTGTACAATGTGATACATATGCTCTTGTGAGACTGACTGTAAATAATATCTTAAGATACGATTCTGTATGATTGGTTTATGACATTTTAATATTATACTTAAGACACACAGTCTTAAATAGAACGGATTATGAATACCAGCCCGAGAGTTTTATGAAAGTAACTAATGAATTAAATCATGCAAAAGTTGACTCATAATGTAATATTAATTTAACGATTTATTATTATCCTGATATATTTCAAACTATCGTTTATAAATTTGGGAACGCTTGCGATTTTTTTCGTATCTTATTAAAGTTAAATATCTCAGTGAAAAAAAATCGTAGATAAATTTATAAATATTACTAAAATTTAATATAAAGTATTCTAGGATCTAGCTCCGAATAAAGCTTATTCTTTATAAAGCGTCTAATAGATCATGAATTTAATGACCGCATTATGGAGACATTTATATCGAAACACAATCGATAATGTATATACACTTAAATTATTCCCAGCTGAGCTTATTAGACCCATTTGGTAGTCACGAAAACCTCATATCTATAACAGCTACCTTTAATAATATCTCGATAATAGTAATCTTTTATCTTTTTAGTAAAGTTTAATTTCATGAAACTTTGAAAAGCAAAACACGTAATCACTCGAATTATTGAACAAATAATTTTTTAATTTAATAAATGTTCGAGAGTTGCGAGAAAAATATTTTTGACAGTGAATGACACGAGAGAATTTACATTTTTCTCGCGTCTCTTTTTTATAATTGATTTTTCTGAAGATACGTATGCGCTGGAGTGATAAATGCAAAATCAGATAGTTCGCTATCAGTGGAACTTTTGTATCGCGTTGCTTTCGTATCTTTTTCCAAACATTTTTGCTCGTTTTATTTGTGTGTGTGCGTATGTATGACAACTGCGCATAATCGACACGAATCGTTGCAATATCGAAAAAAGTTTCTTGGCAGAAATATGACTTGTTAAAAGTAATCGGTAATAGTCGATAATATAAGAATTTATTGGTATCATTATCTCGAACCAATAGATTACATAAAGTCGCTTGAAATACACCTTGATCAAAAAGTTCCCGGAATTCATTCAGAAAATTCAAAATACAAGTTTATTCATCAAAAGTGATATTGTCCCCTTCAAAGTACTCCCCATCGACGAACCCTTCTTCGAGGAGTACTTCCGGCATCTTCGAAGCACCCTCGCGCGTTGAATGTTCGCGGACGAGCCGTCGGTCGCTACGCTCCTGATTAAGGGGGAGTCGGAAGTCAAAGGTTGAAAGGTAGGTATAGCGGCGTAGATAACGACGGCAGCACACGGCAACGCGTGCATGTCCGTAGCGAAAATCGTGCGCCGGTATGCCGGCGAACGTCGGGACGTCGGCGACTACCGCAACCCCCGTGGATCGCACGAGGGTCGG
Source organism: Cephalotes varians (assembly GCA_037157785.1). Classification (NCBI taxonomy): domain Eukaryota; kingdom Metazoa; phylum Arthropoda; class Insecta; order Hymenoptera; family Formicidae; genus Cephalotes; species Cephalotes varians. Next base: position 40,861 of record JANQDE010000066.1, read on the forward strand.
CAGTCGCGTGTACCCGTAGTCGCGAGGGGGTGGCCGACCGCGTTGAACCGCCGTACGTAAGAATGTAATCGGCTTGGCGAGAACTTCCGCCGTCGCTCGCACTTTCCGTGGATCATCGTTCCGCCGTGGTGGCACGCGAGAAATCGTAATAATCACAATCGCGAGCACGTCGCTTTCCCCCGATTCGCTACGGGTGAGAAGTACGTCTCACCCTTAAACGAGGAAAGAGTGCCGTCGAGAGGACGAGATGGTACCGCCGTAAACCCGGGATCGATCCCTCGTTTACGCGCATCCCGGGCCGCATTTACAGTACGATCATGTTGTCAGCTTGTTATTGACCATAAGACGTATTGATCGGCTTAAGTGACGTGGTATCGAATCGGTGCTCGGCAGCAAATTCGGCATCGGAATCGATAGTCTACGCGAGCCTGTCTGTCTCTCGGTTTTGCCACCGTCTCTTGCGAGTCGATATAAAATTTATATTCGATCGCTACGTGACTTGGTGACAATCCCGCCTATCTCTCTATGCTGCTTGTTCGATTGAATAATATTACAGCTTGCTCAGAGAGCTTATATCGGATTCTAATGCTAGAAAATCGGTTCGAAGGAACGAAAACGGATATCTTTTAATGCCAGTAATGCACGCGGTTACGACGGTACGAGCCACCGCTACCATTTTAGCGATATCTTGTACTTCTTCGCTTGCATTTTGCGTGTTTAATTTCACTACGTGCTATCGCGCATTTACACGTGTAAGCGAAAAGAGAAGAGCGATCGCAACGCTTAAATAAAACTTTTGGTTTCTATTCCACTATCGATCCTAATTTCGTAAAATTCGGTCATTTCTTTTTCATCGTTGCCAGAGAAAATAGCGTCATCACATCGCGTTGACGGAAACGTTTCCTTCTAATAAAAGGCTGATAAGAGCAAAGTGTGCAAAGCTGCAATGCCGAAAAGCTGCAAAATTGCTTCGCGACAGGGACCGCGACAGTTTTAATCGGTATAATATGTAGGATAATGTGTCGCGTCGGTATAAGTACTGCCATTTGGAAAAACAACTTCGCCAGTTTTTTCCTTACTTCTGCGATCCTATTTTTTGTATTTTGGCCCCTCGGATGTGCAGTCAACAGCTCGGAGATTCGTATATGATAGTCGGTTTTATGGTCAATTGTACCGTTGAGTGCATTTGCGGCTTATTTATGGGTCATGGGAAGTGTTGTAGTTTGTGGTACATCGCGCCTGTTCGTAAATCCGTACCTGAATGCAGAGATCACAAAATAAAGCGCGTTTCGTTTTATATACATAAGTATTCAGCTACATCGTTGAATATCACCAAATCGGATTCTATACATCGTCTATAAATGGGTAAATCCATAGACTTGTTTTTTTGTTTAATAAAATTGTTTAATAAAAATGCATAAGAATGAAATTAATCGATTCCTGTAGTTCTTTTTAGGTGCTGTACGATTCCGTTTGCCAAATTAATTTATCCACGTTACAATTTTTTAGAAATTTATTTAAAGTTGCAAAAAGGGTTATTTTATTTTGGTATAAGTAATTACAATACGGACATGTACAGTGACATGTTGGAGATGTTTTATTGCAAAATGAAATATATTGTAAGATTTTCAGTTTTTAAAAGGAATTTCTGTCAATTATAGTTAAAAAAATATTTGTGATTTGCGTCAAAATCACGACTTACATATGTCATTAAAAGAGATCTATCAAATATTTTTTAATTATATTATTCAAGTTTAAGAGGTTTTTAATTACTGAATACTAATCGGGTGTCAAAGTTGATAAATTTAAAATGATAGATTTCAAAATTAAAAACGTTTAAAATTTTAAAATAATTCAACAAGAATATTTTACAATTTAAATTAAAATTTATTAATTTTGATATCAGATCAGTATTCAGTGTTCAGTAATCTGAAAAACCCTATTTGAATAACATAATTAAAAAATATTTGTAGATTCTCTCTTTCTCTCTCTCTCTCAATGATCTACACATAAGTCGCAATTTTAATCTCACAATAGATCCTATATTAATTCCTAACTACGGATTTATTTGATCTTGACAAAACATTCTTTTTAACATTTTCTGACAAAACTCTGGCTTACGTTTGTGGACATAACTTTTAACCTTATTAAAAATCTCTTTTCGTTTACAGACTTGAATTCTATATTTATAGTTCAGCGTTTTATTTAAGAAAAAGTAAAATTAAAAGTAAAGTAAAATTCATTTGTGAAAGATAGAGCGAAAAGAAGAAACTTCGGGTCTAAAATACTCATACATTAGATTAGATAGGGAAACTTTTTAGAGTTGTAGTTGAGAGTTAATCATAAATATTTTTTTAATGGTAATCTACACAACAAATTTCTTTTAAGGGCTGAAAGGGAAACGATTGTCCTTGTTTTTGTATTTGAAAGAAAATTATTTCTTGTTGAACACTGTAATCAATCGATTGATTTTTGTTTCATACCTCTTGTACTGAAAATTAATTGAACGATGATCGTGCCCGTCCAAAAGAATCAGAAGTTAGCTGTTATTTGAAATCGTTTCTATACAAATAAACAACAAGTGACGTACGTAACATGTCATTCCAGCGCAAAAGGTTAATTTGTTTGTAAATTGTACAATGAACAATTCTTTAAATTTTTTAATAATTAAAAACTAAGCAAAGGTGAAAATGGCTCTAGTACGGCATTTTTTTAAGTATATAATAATAATACAGACGATCTTTCTCGAAAAATATATAATTATATCAATAATCATATCATATATAATTCTCCCGATTTTAGATATTGTTTATGCATTCCTTAAATATATTATTAAAAATAGTTTTTTTTTTGTTTCATTATACATCATTATTACACGTACAATTATAGCATCTTTGGAAGCCAATCTAATTTTATGTTTATTAATTCTAAATAATGTTATAATTAGATGGATTAATAATAAAGCACAAATATATTATGTATGAATATTGAATAAAACTTTCGGTATTTTAGAATTTTAATACATTTGCAGCTAATTTATGATTTCTTAATCAATTTTAATGCAATATAAAATTTAATACAATATAAAATTCTGGAGGATGACGTCTTATTTAAAAAAAAAACGGAAGCGAGCGGGAAATACAAAATATTTTGCTGTAGCGCAGATACCAATCTGATGCACGACAAAGCAATAAAATATACAATAGAAGTTATATAACAGTTGTTTTCGTGTGACAGATAAAAGTGATTTATTAAACGTGATCGGAATAAAGTCGGCGACGCCATTATTTATAGCGGTCGAATTCAATAAGCTTTTGCTTTTTAATTCGCATGTTCTTCACATCTTTCTACATTTTTCTTCCCTTTTCTAAATAATGGAAAATTTCAAAAAACCGTAAGCATACCGTTGTATACAGAAAAGTGTTGCTAGAAACATGAAATGTAGCACGACGCTCGTAATTTAAATGTCGGCATTTCTAATCCAATTATGCAATTGTTTCGTGCACGCGTCGCGCCGGTTTGCAGTGTCGGGACACGTGGAATTAAATCGTAGCTCAAGGGCCGAATGAATGAACAAAGCTCCGGGCTTCGTGCTGCAGGTGGAGCAGAGGGGTGCTTTTCGCGACTCGTTTTTTTATATCGGGAAACGATATATAAAACGAGATGTCTCGATTACAGCATGGTGTATTCCGGCATCGGCACTTCTATTACACCGTATCGACTACGTATAACGGCGTCGTATCTCCCGAGGGAAGAGCGATACTCTGTTAAATCGATAACGAATGATGACAGAACCACGTGCTGCGGCATGCGACTTGTACCAAGTCGCTCCTAGCTCTATTTTGGCATTCGATATTCGAAGCTGGCATGCCTGAGGAGTACGTGTCACGTCGCGTCGGGATATCGGTGCTACTGTCGTGATCGTGCACACAGCCGCGCGATCTTTTGTTTCTCCCTTTCCCTCCAACCGAGAGATACGTAAATGGCGCAGGAAGTTCCTGAGACGACGTACGAGCCGGAAGTCGAAGAAGACGCGAGGAGAAAGCGCGAACGCCGAGTTGTTCAGGAGGGCACGGCGTTGTGGAGGCGACGGAAGGAGGAGCTGCAACGTCAAAAGCACCGCGAGCAACGTGAAGTATGTGTCACACAAATGGGCGTTTCTGGTTTGGCCACGTTGCTGCCGTTTATACCACTTGCCCTACGGCCCCGACCGCCCCTTAACGTCATTGTCTCGCTTCGCTATTGTTACCGATCGGATAAGGGTCTATTGCGAGAGATACGGCCTCGGGATATACTCGGTGAACCGGAACGTCATTAGGGCGAAGACGGGCGGACTTTGGAAATTAATCCTTCGCGGTGTTGCAAGCGGTCGAGACATTAGCGACGTCGCGTTTGATTTCGGAAATGATAGTTAAAAATTTGAAATTGTATTGTTTACGACACGAAGCATCTGATGTCGTGGATGTAGAGCAAATATTCGTTCATTTGTGTATACTCAAACAATCGAGCGAACAAGACCGAATAATCAGTAGCGAATAAACACTTGAAACGCGGTCAACATCTATAAACTCGATGAAAATAATATTCCCAAAATTAATGGAGAATACTAAATTGCGATGGAATATTAAATATCGAGTGACGTATCTTCGCTCGTTCCTATTAGAGACGCGTTTTGAAAATGTTGTAATTTCAGTATCTATCTGACCTAGTTATGCGTTTATTTCTACGTTTCACGGGGCGTGTCGTTGAATTCGAAACGGGGAATTATGTGCGAGTGAACGGTAATAAAGCTATCTCATTAAAGTGGATTTGCATAATCTTTAACTATCTGAAGAAACAAGCCGCGAAAGATAACCCAATAATCTATCACGGTCTCTCCTTGCGCGCTTTATGTACATAAACTGCATGCCTCGTCCCGCGTGCTCGTTACAAACTTATATAACAAACGTTGTACAGCTCGTTAGACTTCGGGGTCACTTTAATGGTAATCTCCGAAGTGATCACCGGAGTGAACCGTAATTAAAAATAAAATCAATGTCGAATGTTCAAGAAAGTGTCCGCGCAGACTCGGAAATCTACAAGCGCGATCGAGATAATTTATTGTACAAGTTACGCACCAAATCATTCATTCGAGTCGATGCTTTATTTTCTTCAATTTCGTAGCAAACGCGCGAAACCGTTTCAGATTGCTTCTTTTTATAATAATTTTTTTTTAATATTATATATATATTTTTACGCCAATTATATTCGGCATTTAAAATCTCGCTACCTGGTTTTCGTTTTTCCCCCATTTTATTTTGATATTTATCGACGCAGCATAACGATGATATGCAATCATTACCGGAGCGGTCCTAAATATTTGCAGAGAATACACGCTCGTTACATTCATTACCATTCTCTGTGAAAATAACAATCGCACGGAATATATTGTAAAAATGCACGGGCATACGCGCGGTATTCAGTCCACCGTAACATCTGTCGTGTAATACTTTGTCCGCCGGTTTCGATCATTCAAAATACATGTCGAAATTATGCCGATGAAAATCTCAACGTAATTATTGCTTCAGCATGATTATTTATCGTTAATGCAATACATCGACCGTATCGTTAATGCAACACGTCGACCGCATTAAATTGTATTTGCTGCGTACGGGGGTTGGAATTTATCGTGTAACCGGTATGCTAATAAAGACAGGCTGAGGGATTACGCGGTCCCATCCCTCTTATTACTCAGGAATCTGGTGCAGCCGCGGTCTGGTGCAAATGCACGCGGTCGAATGCAAGTGCGTTAGCAATGTTGCCGAGGTGAGCTGATACACTCAAGGTTAATCCTGCTGCAGAGTTTTCGGTACGATCGTACCGTGACGTTAAACACTTCCACGTTCCCAAATCAGGAAAATTTTTTTTTTTAAGCGCAAAAGTCATCTTTAACTAGACGCCGCATTTCGATCTATTACGAGTGCGATAGCGGTCATTTTTCACATATCAGTAACGCGTGGTGTCTTACCACATTTACACATTATGACATTCCTGAGAAGTAAAATAGTAAAAATTTAATTTGAAGAAAGAATATCTTCTTTTTTTATTACAGCTTTTATTTGCGCAAAATTCAGACACGTTAAACGTGATTCGCGTGAAATGTAACGGCAGTTGCACCAGCTGACGTTCACAGCTCAGTGACGTTAGCTCAACTGCAACGACTTTACGTTCCTAATTCTTTTTCCATTGCAGCTGCAGGAAATTCTGGCCAATTACTCGCCGTGGGGTAAGCCAGGTGGCGGCGCGCCCTGCGCGGCCACCCTGAGGAAGAGAAACGTGCCCCTGGAACCGCTCGAGCTGCCGAGATGTCACAGTTTCGGTCAGGTAAAACTGAGAGACCGTAGCCGTCATTTTTCTTTCTGTCCGTACTCTCGTCGCGAAACTTTGTCCTCATAAATCCGACGATCGTATGCACGTTACTCGTCTCTGAAAACTTTCGGGCTTGCCTACGCACGTCGTCGCGCTGATGCGCGCGAATGCGGCATTACACGCGCGAGTAAGATTTGTCGCCGCGTTTTTAATGCTTTCGAACATCCCGTGTTCCCGAGTCGACAATTTCCTAGTGGCAAATGGGAGTTGAATAGCTCGCTAAAGAGCTTGGAGTTGAAGTGGCTGTGTGTCATACTGCCGTAAACGAATGAATATCGCGTGCGAATAAAAAGTCTCCGTGAATTTTTCGATATGTAATTTGGGATATCGCAAGAAAATCGCGATGTATCAGGTTTCTAAAAAAATTTTTTCATTTTTGGTAAATTGTTAGTTTCGACGAGTTTTATGCGAGAATACTGTAGATGCTGCTAGTATCATTATACATCATTGAAAAGGGCTAACAATTGATATATGTGAATTAATCAATCAATCTAAAGATTTGATATCAGAACAACTTCGAAGGTTATTCGCGTGTATTGTACGAGTTCAAACTTGTTTGTGGCATTAAAGCGGCACAAGTTATTCAAAATGTTTGCGAAGCATTGGGAAAAAACATAGTGTTCGCACAGTATAAAATTGGTTCAAAAAATTTTCTTCTGATGATGAGATACTCGAAAACGAATCTCTGGAAGGACGTCTGTTATTAATGACGAAGAATTGGAGGCATTGATTAACTCTGATCCACGTCAAACTTGTCAACAGCTTACAAGAAAATGTTAACGAAGAAACTGTTATACCTGCCATTGGAAAAGTTTCAAAAACTCAGTAATTGGATCCCCCATGATCTCACAACAAACTACAGCAACTTACAATCTGCTCGTGGCTAATTTCATAACATTGCCATAACACTGAATCTTTTTTGGACCGATTTTTAATGAAAAATGGATTATGTACAGCGATATTAAGCGTTTAACTGATGGATATTAGCCTGTGAACCTGTACCACGCATCCTAAAACCTAATCAGCAGAAAATTTTGCTTTGTGTCTGGCGGATAACAACCGGCACTATATATTATGAGCTTCTCAATTGGCCAAATGATCATCACCGATGTCTACTCGGATCAACTTCAACGAGTTTAAGACAAACTCTTCAGAAAACAACTCTCTCTTGTCAATCGGAAAAGCATTGTGTTCCTCCAAGACAACGCGCGTCCGCATATGGTGAAAGTGACTCGAAACAAATTGAACAGCCTTGGTTGAGAGATTCTGTTTCCTTATTCTCCCGATTTTCACCGTCTGATTCGACTATTCCTTTTCCTGTCGCTGGATAACACATGCGAGAAAATTCAGAAATCAAGAGGAACTAGAAAAAGAGTTGAACAATTTTTTTGCCTTTAAAGATTTCTTTTGCAGTGGCATCTATAAACTTGTTTTTCGCTGGGAGAAGATTATAGATTGCAATGGATATTATTTCAACGAATAAATCCTTTTAACAACATTTTTGCGTATGTTTGAAGTTGACGCTTAAAAAACAAAAAATTTTTTTGGGAACCTGATAATTACGAAAAAAAAGGGCAAATCCCTTTTTACAACGCAATTTTTTTGCAACGTTCTAGTTAATCAAATACATACGAAAACTTGTGAAAAACGCGCGAATCTCGCTATTTTCTATAACAAAATTATTATGGGAGTTATGGTGCACAACTACAAAAATCATTTAATTCTGGCATACGTTTGGCATCTTGATTTTCGAGCAGCAGAGTTAGCGAATCGAGTTATTAAATCAGTATGCGGTGTACAATGTATAAACACATGTGGCCATGTATAAAACACAAGAGCCGGGAAACAATATCACGCAACGCTGTGTGCCGTGCAAAGTTTTCAGGCAGCCCCGTTTGTGAAACAACATCGCGTTGGTACACACAGATTATTCTGTCTGATATTTAAAGGATAACCAACGACGAGGTTTCACATCGACTTATTTTCGTTAGAAATATCAATAGTCTAATTTTTATTTTTGTTTTAATCAGATTAATTTTATTAACACGAGTATATTATGCAATCTAACATTTATCATTATGTAAAATGTGGATTTTGCTCTAATTTCGTTTTCTAGTTTTTGTTTTAATTTTCTAGAATATAACGTAGAATATACGATTTTTTTCTAGAATATAAAGCATGATCTTTTTCTAAAATCGTTTACCAATATTTAAACTGAATTTGCTGATATTACTTGGCGGTGGATCTGTAAGCGAGACATAATTTCTTTAATAAATCTGGGAAATCTCTCTCGAGAATTATGGAGCGTTCTCTCTAAAACAATTGCGTTATTATCCCGAACTCATGTAAGTAACGATTATCGTGCAATCTACCGAAAGCACCGTGAGATTTTCTCAACTTGATGTTTTCGAATTTATCATCTAAAAGAGCTTAATGCAGTTATACACAAGATAATTATTCTTAATGCATTAAATGATAAATTTGCGGACTATATAATTAAATTCATTTATTCTCTCTCAGCTGGTGATAGATGATGATGTAATATATTCGTCAGAATTAAAGTTTACATGTATTCACTTATGTAATATTGTAAATCTTTATCCATCTTCTTCACATTCTATGTATTACGGACTATATATATAAAGACATACAAGATTATAAATCTCAATCTTGATCACTTTTTTCAGGAAGTGAGAATTTTTAACACAGTTATATAATAATATTTTATTATTTATAAAACTGTTATTTATAAAACAGACATTTTATTTTTTAAACTTTTAATTAAATATAAATTTAATCTTGTCTTATAATTTTATTTGTTTTATATTATTTTATTTGTTTTTATATTGGAGGCACAATTTTATAAAGCTTTACGAAATTTAAATTTTTTTACAAATAAATTATAATTTATGAAGAGTTTTTCTTCTGAGATTATATTATACGAAAGTCATTTGATAAGTTAAATCGTAAGATAAGTTCTTAGAAAATATTGTATATAAGTATGAAAATACAATATAATATGAAAATACAAGTTTCATGGAGCAAAATCATCTTTATTTTTCAATGTAATCTTCCTTAAGCTCAACGCTCTTGAATGATGCTCAAGTTTTTCATGTCTTCTATGTAACACGATTTGTCTTTCTCCTCAAAATAGCCATTTATAGTATCAATTACTTCAATATCGAGCCAAATCTCTTTCCAATCCTTCGGATTATGCTTGAATCTTTTCAAACAACGCTTTGAAATGATCATTCGATTTCGTTTTCGATCAAACGCGACACCCATTTTGAGTAGTTCACTTTAGATTAGCTGTAACAACAAAATCGACTGATTATCTGTTTGAAATTTTATATTTGTAAAGATTTGAAGGCCAAAAGACGTTAATTATCGTATCAATTTGATATTAGTAGCGTCGTCTTGTATATTTTTTAAAGACTTATCAAATGATCCTTGATTTTTGAATTGATATCTTGAAAATTAATGCTTTTTTACATGATACGTTGTTGCATGTATTTCATATGTGGATAATATAGATGTAGATAGAATTAACCTCTGACAGAACGAAGTAAAAACGGAATTCACCTCCCTTGTTGTTTTGATTAAACGAGCTTCGTATTTCCATGCAAATTTCCATGCGTTTTCTTTACCGCGACATAAACGTACGACCGTACGTAATTTTTTGCTCGGCAATTTATCAAAAGGGAGAAAGAATTTCATATTTTTCTGATTTCTTAAGCATAAGAAGAATCAAGAAGAATTAAACACATATATGTAGGACAAATACATAAAATATTTTTGTACTTTTCTCAGCGAATATTTAAATGTTTTCATGTACTTAATTTTTTGTTTTGTTCTCTTTTCTTTGTCAAAGAAATCATAATAATACAATTTGTATGTGCATTTGTCGCATATGTTAAGTAGCAGTCACTTTTTTATTTTCAGTAGACTGCAAAAATTGTCATAATGTTTGGCGTATGTGAAACTAGATCACGAACGCAATCACGAACTGTATTTTTACAGTAACAAAACATATTTTACTTTTTTAATATTTTTTCCACGTCATTTGTTATATGCAAAATATGCTCCAAATGCGATTATGCTTTTGAACATAAATGCATTTAATATTTATGTGCATATATTTCGAGGTACTTCGTCCGATAAGAGCAAGAAAATTCGCCCTATTCTGGGCATGTAATTACGAAAAACGGCAGCGATCTATTCTAGTTGGTTAGCTATAGTCGCAGTCGCTTTTAAAAAATTCGCTTTAAACGCGTTCTCCTTCGCACATCCGGAGAAAAACTTTCGCTTGCGTGCGTGTGCGTCGCCAATTAGATTTGCATCTTTATACGCTTATGATCATTATAATCGCAATATATCACCAGCATGCGAACTCATCGCTTCAAACGGCATCTCTCCGTTCTTCCGTAAAATTTCATACAAAGGCAAATTACAATACACGACTACTTCTGGTTCTCGACTACACGAACCGTCTGGCAGACGTCGCGCTTGGAATAGCATAATAGCTCCGGAAGTCGTCTGTATTACTGCACCGAATATTGCAAAGGCAGCACGTAGGGGGGGAGATTCCGATTTCTACGCCGGAGAAATGCGATGAGGGGATGAAGAACACGCCCGATGTTGATTCGATCTGGCCGTAATCAACGGTCGGTTGCGCCGACACGACCTAACTCTCGGAGAATTAGCTTTAGCTCGGATTAAATAAATCTTCTTTTTTCGTGTATAAACGAAGCGCAATAATCTAAGAAAAGAAGACATTAAATATGTAAATTCATCTTAATTGATTCGAACTCCTCTTGATTCGAACGAATAATTATCGATGTCAGTTAAGGAAGCTATTCCGAAAGTTCTTAACAAAAAAATTGCAGAGTGTATTACTGACGAATGAAACGATTGCTTACGTAATGCGATCAGTAATCAAGTTATAAGGGCGTTCGCGTGTTTTTCGTGAGTTTCCGTTTTTCGAAAAACTACAGATAAATTCACATTAAGATTAAAATAATTACGTTTATGCTGACGAAGAACTGCGCAACTGCAAGCCAGTAATTAGCATGATACTCACCCCTAGTGAGTAGATTTTATCGTCGCTACGCGTGTGTCGATCAAAAGCGACGATATCACCGTCACCTCGTCAGCGTAAGTTTCCATTAATATCTCATCTGACCTCGTACACACGATATCTTTCCGATACCGCAGACACGAAGTTTGTATTGCAATGTCATCATGTGAATGCAGGACACGCGATGACGTGTGAAGTTTAGCAGCTTTTGAGCTTTATATAGAAAACTGGAAACTTCCCCTCCCCCCCGTAGTAGAGATGGGTCAAAGGTCATTATTCCGAACAATGTAATTTTAAATTTATCAATGTAACAGCTTTTCCGCGAGTTGATATCTGAGATTCGAGACGATAAAAAAGATAGAAAAATTTTAATCGCGTAATTTTAACCGGATTAACATGATATTAATTGATTCTTGCAAGTTAAAGTTTATAAAATTGAAACTTATTTTACGACATGTCTTTACGTCTTTATTCGATATCTTGAATTCTTTCTTGAAGTCGTTTTTTCATTAAACTAGAATGAAGAATGGATATTTTTAAGTAGTAAACAGTAATTATATAATATCATATTCTTTTTCAATAATTTATAAAAGGAAATATTATTGAGATGATTTTTTAAATTAAACATTGAAGATTTTTTAAGTTTAGATATATCGATTAGTTGTATTAAATTTTCTTATACTTGAAATATTTTTCTTATATCTGAAATATTTTTATTAGCTTTTTTCATTAATCGTCGAAAAATACGCCAGTAGCTGCTAGACTTTCGGGGCGGACGAATTCGGAAAAAGGATGCTGCTGATTCTTTCACTTGCGGGGATCGCAGCTATATCCAAATGAGTTGAGCTTTATTGTCGGACACGATATCGACTCGTCATGCCAGCAAATACGAGAAATCTCGTAATGGACTTTCCTTGTATGTCGGACACGAGGCATTTTTCTCGTGGCAATAATTTCGAGAGAGCTGGCTGTGCCGCCGGGGCCGTACACGTCGTATCCGCTCGAACTCGAGACGTATAGTCGATTTCTCCGATCACGTAGAACTAGAAACGCTACTTCCACAAAGTCGATTCTCCGCTGCCTACGGGCCCGCCGTGAAATTTTTGACGCATCGTATATAGAGTTGCGAAAAGGAAACGTTTTAACGACACCGGCGTAAAAATGATTTTTCTATTTAAACGAGAAACTAGGACGCATGTCGAATTTTTTCCCCAGCTATGAAATAGGATAGCTTTGAATGTTTTAAGTGTTCCTCTCCTTTTTTTCCATTTCTTTTTCTCGCAACAGTCAGATTTTCAGTGTATATTTTTCTAAAACGCGAACGTGTTGCGAAATTCACAAGAAAATTATGTAAATATGTCATTTTGTCACTTCAAGTTATATAATGCGCGTTTCGTATGTTACGAAATAAAAATCAACAATGATAAACTAAATCGCGACTTATGCACATAAGCAGATCAAATAGTAGATTGATCTGTTCTGTCCATGCTTAATCGAAGTTTGAGGCTTATAAAATATTTATCTGCACTATTGTTTCCAAGCTGACCGTTTCGCGGAACAGGTTGGAAACTATCGATCCCATGGTCGTTTCACGTAGCGACGAGGGGACGAAAGGATTCATGAAATTGGCGCAGTAGCTACCGCGTGCACGAACATGTGCAAACATCGTATGATCGTCGTTCTTCGTTGCGCGGTGTAATTTTCTGGATTACGTGCCGGTTGTAGAAATTAGGCTGCGCCCGCTAATCGGATGCAGATGAGGTTCTAACACGAGGCGCGGTGAGATCCCGCATCCCCCTCGCGTTGGGACGTCGCGCGAAGACGACAGTACGGTATACGGAAGGGCGAGGATAAGCGCGGGCGTGAATAGACGCCGAGCACGTGTTCCGGTATCACGCGACGACGATCCCGTACGCGTACGCACGTAGGTAGAGGAAGCAAGCCTTGGAAACTGTTTAATATGCGACGGCGCCGTGTGCTTAGCTGGTGCATCCTTCGCCGTGGGGACGACCTGGTCCTGGCGGAGCTCCTTGGAGGGATCCCAAGTCGCTGGGTGTGCGCTTCCTCGAATCCATGGTACGCATATCTATATCGCCGCGTTAATCGCACCCGGGGATACTCGAATATATACCGGGTGTCTCGTTGCGCATCCGCTAATTACGGAAAGGGAATCCTTAATCATCGACGTTGCTTTGCATTCTCAAAGACCTGGCAGGTTCTTTGTGCGTTACTTCAGGAACGTTGCTCCAAGTGGATACGTGCTGCCTCAATTATACGATGGCAGCGTGAAACGTTAATTCGAGCACGTAATAGATGTATTTTCCAGGGAGCGGAATTATATCTCTTTCTTTTCAAAAATAAGATATTTTCGATATACGAAGGATAGGAAGACATCGCCTTGAAAAGAGAGAGCGTTTCGTTATTTTGTATAGAAATAAAACGTTTTAAACGCGTCGCGTCGAAGATTTAAATCGATTACCGTAGCTGTTTTTAATTACACTTTCTTCTTTTTATTTGTTGCACAAGATCTTCCTGCATTTTCTAATTAGTAAATTAATAAGACACAAAAATTTCATCTTATATGCGCGACGAAAATATGTTTCAATGTTGACAGTGCATAATGGATGATGCACATTATATATTGCAGTTAGCGCGAACATACTTGTAACGCCGAGGCTGTGCCTCAAAAATTGTTAAGTTAGCTTAAATATCACTCGTGTTGAAATCTTTTATTGATAAAATCATTTTATTTTCGAAAACGAATTATTATACCTGTAAAAGATATATTTTATACAAATATCAGACACACATCGTATAACATAAGAGAAAAAAAGCAAGTAATTTTTATATAGACATAGTAAAATTAAATATTGCAAAAATGATTTATTCGTAATGTCACTGTGCACACTGTTTAGCAGTGACGGTACAAAATCATTTTCTCTCAGTCGGTCATCGATAAAATTTTCAAGCTGGAAAAGAGAGAAAAGAAGAAGTAGGTACAGTCTCGAGAATCCTGTTTTGAGAGTTTCCTAGTCCTATGGTTCCTAGTTCTACATAATTGCACGTTTAAACAACAAGCTCCTGCTGAGAAACCAATTGAAACGATAACGAAATTACATTGTCACGGCGAATGGGAGTATCCCACGTCAGCCTGTACTGGCAACTTTGCATCAAAACTTTCTACCGCTGCGCGAGAGTAACCCTATTAGATTGACGAACATTGGCCCCGAGGGGTCGCAAACTATAGACGTCGCGGTAATTGAAGGGTTCGCTGCGGGAGAGAGATAAGTCCATTTTGATACATTTTTCACAAAGATGGTATAGGAAGATAGTCTGGGAAATCTTTTTGTTGCGCTAAGCATCACACAGCAACGAAATTGCTTATCGCAGTTTCTAAAATAGAGATGTAACATATTAATATGTTTGCAACTGCATAATGCAGTTCGAATTGTTCGACAATAAATGCATTTGCACAAAGACAGTCTTGAAAAATAAAATAATATTTCGACTCTTAAAATTAAACGTATCTTTTTGCGGTCTATTTTTTCGATTTGAAAAGAAATTTTATAAATATTTACAACTCAGTTGAAAATTCACTTAAAATCAACTGACGGATGATATTTTATCGATTTATTTTGCGAAAATTTGCAGTTCAAGTTGTTTAAACTTTTGTTTTTTTTAGAAACAAAAGTTCGTAGTTTCAAAATTATTTATATTGTTTTTAAGAAAAAAATTGTTTCGACTCTCGATAATAAACGCCATTACATTTTGAGCACACTCATTTAGAAACTTGTATAATCGTACATACGTAATTTCTTTTACGATTACGAAGGAGAGATTTGCCATTATTGCAAATCAAGAATTTAACGCGGTATTGCACGAAACGCTTTTCAATTATTTTCCTCGTTCGACCGTGATCTGTTTCCATCGTTGAGTCACGTATGCATCGGTTAAATTATTTCACTTGGCAGGAAGACTATTATTTTTTTACATCATCAAGAATGAAAGTATCAATCGCGGAAGAGAAGTGCTTTTCGACGGGCGAAACGACCGATAGAGAGGCGGAGAGAAGGGTGAAATGGGAGAACATGAGTGAGTGCGTGATACAAATTTATGTGAGGGAGCGAGACGCGATATCGTTGTTCGATACGCGCCCTCGTTAAAAACGGGCAAGTTATCTACTCCCTCACACGGTGAGTTGCTGCGCAATTAATCCCGAGATGGAGCGCAAGTAAATCGCGGTTGGCCATTTTTTTTCTGCGCGCTGTAATTTACCGCGTAAAGAGATACCGCGGAAGGAGATACATAAAATGAAGTGGGGCGCGTTTTCGCTAAGAAATTAAATGCGCCCGCATTTCGCGCCGGAGATGCGTCGAATCGTGGTTCCGAAATCTCTCCTTTTTCGTCTTTTTTTTTTGTGCGCGCGCGCGAGGCCGATAAATGCAATAAACTGGCCGACGGGAAGAGGAGTCACGTATTTATTTGTACACCGCATGACGGATGCGACGTACAATCTGACTGTGAAGCTCAGCGTTTTTCGCGGGTGAAATTTTCGAGAAAATCACTTTATCGTTCTGCGTTTTTCCGACGAAGGGAACTGTAGAAACGTCACGATATATCTTTCAATTACACGAGCGCGCGCACGCATTCGAACAGAAACGGAATTTCAATAGCGATTCTAATCGCTGATGCAGCGGCGATCTCGATTTTCCCGTGTAATTTAGTAATAAACAGCATTGCAGATGGACGCTTTCGGAATTACGTTATACGCCGGTTTTGGACACTGACATTTCCAGTTAAATGTAAGTTTGTCAAGGAGATTGGCGTTCGATTTCGCGCGTGTAATTTCCAATAATTCCGTTTTCATCGAGACGGGGTGACTAATGTTTGTGACGTTACCGGTAAATTTACGGCTCATGTGCGCTCGCGTGTGCTCAATTAATTGTCTTCCGCGCGAAAACGGAAATGAGAGTCGCGTATCCGTGTACGAGATCGAACGAGTTGGTCGAAGACGGGGAGTAAAAGCGCGCGCGGTAACATTCGCCCCCGAAATTGATATACACACATAATTTCGTCTCTTCGCGGGGGATTGCGCTGAGGCCGCGAATTCTCAATTGCGCGTAATGCGCGCCCATAAATCTAAAGTCACTCGGTCTGGTAGAATTTCGCAGGGCGATTTGCAGGAATCGTTATAAGTTTTTGCGGTAATGACAGAGAGATCCGGGCGGAGCTGCGCGATTTGTGCGAATCGTGCGAGCGTCGCGGCGGGAAGCGATCGATAGCTGCAACGACTTTCGCAACCGGTGGATTTATCCCGCGAAGCGTAACAATCGTGCGTAACTCGATGCGAAAGCGTCGTGTAATCAATTAAACGCAATCGACCGTACGATAATTCATTCGTTTCGCGAATGTAATAAATCCGTCTCTTCGCGGCGAAGAAGAGAGAGGATATCGCAGATTAGTCTACATCGAAAAAGATAGGACATCGTGGATTAGTCGCGTTTGTGACAACGTTCCGGTAATGGAACTCTTCCGTGGATTTCCTCGAGTCTCATCGGTTTCCGACGTGTTCTCGAATGTCTCCTCGGAGAGGAGCACGCGGCTCTTAATTTTTAATTAATCGCTCCGCCGTCTCTCGAACGTGCGCAACACGCATAACTCCGCCGCGTTAGCGAGCTAATTGAACGATACTCCGGGCGCCCTCCTAAGCGCGACCGGAAAGTTTAGACCGAAATTTATTAGCGCGTTCCACTTTGGAGCTAAGTTATGCTCTTATTACGTGCAGCCTCCTTCATATAATGCTCATACCGATCGGATGTGTCTTTAAGCTTGTGGCGCTTCTTCCCGACGCGCGCACGACTTGTCCATTTCTGTCTCGTCATCATATACTCGGATATGGATTTATGGTGAATGGATGATGTGGCTTTTTTTCCTTATAATAAGCCGAGCTTCGTTGTAACCAGTCGGCTAACGAGACCGACGTTGATGAATGAACGCGCGATTTGACACGGGTCGGATCAAACCGCGAGTATACTACTGACAAAGGCCGCGAATTTGTCTGAGACGTTGATCTCCCTACACTTCGATTTTTTCCCTACGTATGCCATGTTGCATTGAGACATTGGCGTCAATCATATTTTAGCAAGCATTTCAAGATTCCGAAAGTTTTTATAGTACACGGTTGTACACATAAATATTTTTAAAGAATGGAAATGAAAAATTTAAAAGATTGGAAGAAAAATGATTTTAAGCAAGAGTAGAGTAATATTCAAAACTCTGTTTTATTTTATAAAAATATTATGTTAGAATTTTTTTATGTTATATAAAATGTAATAATCAATAATAGCTTTTTTCTTTTCTTCTGTAAGATGTGTGTGTGTGTGTGTGTGTGTGTGTGTGTGTGTGTGTGTG
>JANQDE010000066.1:58926-81376 GCA_037157785.1 Cephalotes varians
TGTGTCATGAGATTTTTACAAGATAGTTGTATAAGATGTTATTAATTAAATAAAAACATAACGAAATAGAAATTTTTATTTAAAAATGCTTGCTAAAAGATAAATACGTTTAGTCAAAATACAAAGTAGTAGTATGACGAACAAAATTAAACGTAATAAAGAAAAGAGAGGAACGTTAACTGGTTAAAAGCTTCGACTTGCTTCAGGGTTGGACGAGCAACTCGACAATCGACAGACTGTACAAGAGAAACACGGACCCTCCGGCTGTTGTGGACGTGAATAAATTCTACGATGACAGGGCGACGCCAGGTAAATAGCAGAGGTTGCCGCTGCTTCTCGCTGCTACTGGAGCTTGAATCTCGTCTTCGTGTCGGTCTTTTGCCCCATATAGGTATCGCTTCAGAAACACAACCAGTGCAGGATCCGAGAAATCTCTACAAGGAGGAGGTTCAGATGTACGAGCTTACGGGTGGTGTCGAATTGGTACCTTTGTTAACCAGCAGACGCCATCAGTCGTATCCGCAGTCCAGGCGGTATCTCACCACGGACGCCACTCGGCCGGGATACACGATAGAATCGTAAGTACGGGGGAGGCTGGTGGCTGTATTTGAATATTGGCTGGTTCGTCTCCAAAACGATCGATTCGACGCTCGATAAATGCGGAACAGTCTGTCGGTCTCTGCGTCGAGACTCTAAATAAAACGAAAAACTCCACTCGATGTCTTTCATCCTGCTTTAATATTTAATTCTCAATCTGACGTTTTACGTTAATTGTTTAAATATAATTTCTTATATTAACTGAATTTTATGTCTATTTTTATATTAATACACTCGAGAGTGACGCGTTGTATAGCATGATTGCATTTATCGCGTGAAACTGCAAACGTTAAAGGTGACAGATGTTGAGATGATAGGATAATCGATAAACAGCACGCCTAGTATAAATACGTAACTGGCAGTAATCACGTACATTTACTCATTACCGTAATTGATATTAAAAGCCTTTATTGTTGTCCTGCAATTTACTTGATGAAAATTTTATTGATCACTCAATAAAGCCGAAAGTGCATTTAATATTTCGTGTATTTCTTCGATGGAAAGGTAATGTCAGAGTATTAGAACTGCAATTAAATAAATCTAAAAAATCCTACGTTTTGTATATCATCATATATATTTTAAACATATATATATCGGTATTAGTTTTCTATTTTATGTCTTAAAACGTTTGTATCTACGTTTTTCTCGAGATATTTTTTCCGCTTTTTATTCTCCCTTCCTCTTTTTTAATCCTTGACTTCCTTTTTTGCTTCCTTTTTTTAATTTTAACAATCCGACGTGAAAGTCACCGAGGCGCCTTCGTATGAAGCGTAAAATGAAAAATGAGACAAGTAGAACGACGAGGGCGTGACATCGCACGCTCGCATTTTGTCGCATTTTGTAGTAAATGTCAATTCTCGGCCGTATAATGCCGCGTGCATTTACAATTAATTTTTCATCCGGTGCCTCATAAGTACGACAAACACGATAAGACGCGACGGTAACCGGAGAATTGGTTAGTGGCGATACGGCACTCGAGGGATGTAACTACATTACAGGTAATCAACCAATTGACCCGGATGCACTCGACCTCGACCATTTCACCTGTTCCTGTTCAATCTCACCCTCATTTTCCTCCCTTGTGCGTCCCCAACGTCGCTCCAAATATTCATCAGCATAATTTTCCGTAAAAGAATATTTTTCTATACGAAGAATTTACTTCTTGAAGGGAGAGTCGACTCTCTCTCTCTTTCTCTCTCTCTAAGAAATGTTCGATCGGAAGGTTTTATGTAAACTTTCTACGTAAATGTATCATTATATAGTGGCGTTTCACGCAAATATATTCTTGTTTTAAAATATCTCGAGAAAAATTCAAAACGTGAATTTCTTGGTACTGAAAAATTTAAGATATATGTATAATAAAATTATATTAGAACGTCTATCTTTTATTTTTGAATAAAATTCTTCGAAACATATTATCGCGTGGAAAGAGAAAAAGAAAGAGCACTTTTGTTTTAATTTGCTGGAAGAACTAAATATATATATTTTGCAACTGAGAAGGAATTTAATACAAGTGTGAATAATATAGCTTTATTATATATAGACAGTGCGATTGTAATATTTTAAATTGAATGTATGATATATTGAGGAGAGGAAGAGTAAGAGATTGGCTATCATGATTGCCAATGTGACTGCTCCATCGTACAAATTTTTAATGTTCAAAGTTCTCTATTCAGTTGATTGAGTAATTAATGTAACTCTTCTCTGGCATTGCATCCGATAGGATAATGCTGATTTATCGTTCGATAAATCTGCATGTAAACGGTCGTAGCGCCGGACGCGAATAGAAGCAACGCCAACTTGACATGTAACGAGACACTTTGATAACGTTTAATGGAATAGCGTATGAGAGAAAGTTGCGTTACTGGAGATGTGTGCGGCGTTGTTTATAACACAGTCGGCCGACATTCGAACGCTGCGCCTGTAGTAATTAATCACCCTCGATTATCTGTCACCGTGCGCCGATAACCCGGAGAAAAAACGCGTAAGCCCGGGGCGTTATTCACTTAAAAAAAAAAGGCTTTTTACCGCGCTTTTATTTTGTTTATGTCTTTTTTTTATCACGGTAAAATCGCGAAGGCACCTCGGTATTTCGGGCGCAAGTATTTAATTTGACGACACATACGAGAATCGATATTGCGTTCGATTGATTTCGCGCGCGTTCCCGAGTCCCCCGCTATGTGAGGCATTCGCGCGAAGTCGTTAAAGATTATTCAAAGCAGAAAATATTGATGACTAGTTCGGACGGAAAGCTTTCTTTTGTGCCGTTTGGTTTAATTTAGCGTATCCTGAAATGAATCAGAGCTGGCTCGTCTAGTCGCTAGATTGTATCTCGCTTACAATATTTACGATGGTGCAGACACCATTTAGATCAGATTACATCATTTATGATCATTTATGCTCTTTTTAGACTATATCCATGAAAAATAAAACACAGAAGTAGAACTTTCTAAAAATAGCAAAGAAATTACATGAGTTGAGTTAATGAAAAGTTTAGACAGACAGAGTTTGGATGATTTTTTTTTTATGTTAATATTTAACAATCCTTTGCTTCTTAAATACATAGTGATCCTTTCTGCGTATATCTGTAATGTATGCGTTTTTTTAGTTTTACGCAGATATATAAATCTACAGTTTAAACTGTATATAACTTCCGACTTATTAAAGCTGTTTTTTTCATGTTGTGTTTCAGGATGTTCTCGATGATTTGCCATTACCTTCCGAGAACAATTGTAATTTTTATTGTTATATCAATAATACAATTATTTTGAAATTGTTTATAAATTATGTAATTATTTATTTCAATTTTGTTGGACTCGCCGAATGTAGCATATTTTTCTTCGTTCTTGTCACAAAAGTACCTCCTATTCTCGAGTAAATCGAATATTTTATTTTCAATCGTATCTACCCTTGCACCCGGA
The DNA here is from genome assembly GCA_037157785.1 of Cephalotes varians. Classification (NCBI taxonomy): domain Eukaryota; kingdom Metazoa; phylum Arthropoda; class Insecta; order Hymenoptera; family Formicidae; genus Cephalotes; species Cephalotes varians. The sequence goes on from JANQDE010000066.1 coordinate 62,445, forward strand.
TCCTTCCGTCAGTCTCATTTGTATTCCATCTTCGTGTTTTGGGTATGATGATATTAAATAGTTCGCTCAAGAAAATCCAACGTGACTCACCCTAGTCCTCGCACTACTCCCCTTGAACCTTTATTTCCCGTAATCCGCGCCTCGGCGCACGTGCCCCCGTCATTTCCGCAAGGGTGCCACGCCCATCAAAGAAATGAAAGCTGAATGTGACGGGTGTCTCTTCCTTTCTTTTATAGGCTTCGCGCGCTCGGTGTCGGCAATCGAGAATACATCGCAGATCTCGCCGAGCAAATACGACGTAAACGGGACAGGGCGCTGGTAAGTGCCGTATGATCGATGACGATTGCGCGACGTCGAACGGTAATTCGAAACGGAATTAATTGTATCGATCTCTCGGCAATCTCGTTGCCGTCTGTTATATTGAATCATATTGATTACGTGCATCCACATACCGACGTTGTGGATAATGAAATTAAGCGATCCATAAGGAGACTCGCTAAGTCTGGAAGCAATACAAAAATAAAACGGGATTTTAATCGATTTAAATATACTTCATTTTTAATATTTCATCGATAATCCCATTATTTTACATTATTCTTTTTATAAACAAGGAAAAGATTTTGATTATGGAAAATGAAAGACAATTTGATGATAATCGTTAACAATTACGTATGACTTTGCATACGCGCGCGTGCGCGCACACACACACACACACAGAAGATTAAATTACGTTAATATCTAATGTTAAATAAATATAATTTTTTCGTAGAAACTCAGAAGCTAAAATAAAAGAAGTGTTTTAACGAAAATAGCATTTTTTTAATCCTGCCGCAAATCTATTTTTTAGCAGTTTATCAATTCTTTAGTGTGCACGATACTTAAAATGCTTATTTTTTATCTGAATTGTATATTTAAATCCGTTTTTTATTCACTATAGTTTACAAAAACGAGATACTCCGAGTCAGTATCGTATTTTGCAACTACTATGTTTGGCTAAGATTTGCATGGAATATCTTCCTTTCTTTCAGTCTCATCTCTCTAAGATCACAAATCATTCCGTGCTTGGATCTCGTTTCAGGAGGAACGGCGGCTCGAACAGGAGAGTTGTCGCAGGCACTTCGATACTTGGAAAAGACTATGGGGTAGACCGGGCCACGGTGCTCCCATAGATCACGCGCAGCGAAACAATCTCTACAACATCCTCCATCGACCGGCTATCTATTGAATTTTCCTGTAAAATGTTTCGCCTTCGACCGAGCGTAAAAGCGGAGGTGACTCTGTTTCTCTGCAAAATGCCACCTTTTATTATACGAATAAGAAGTGCTATTAAATATCGGCGACGCAACGCAAGATAGGTAATATCGTTTCCACGGGGGATGAGTAGCTAAGTATAAAATATAAATAACTCCCGATTCTTCTACGAATGATCGTGCGCGATATGCATAATATAATCCCTCATTGAATGCAGATTAAAATCTCTTATGCGAACCGTTTATTTTCGAAGCCACGTAAATCAAGTTTTATAGTGTACGGAATGTAACTAAAATCTTAACTAAAATCTATGAGTGCCATATTTGATTTGTCGGTCTTAATAAGATTTTTTGCACGAAGATTATTTTGCATCATCTTCAAAATAAGACGTTTATAGAATAATGCGTTTTAAAAATATATTGGATTGAAAATATGTAGTAATTACAGTGTAGTTTGTTAAATTGGAAATATTTTTCAACGATAATATTTAATATGTAACTATGCCGTGTAATTAAAATCAAATGTGGCGAAGAAAAAAACAGTAGAGAAAGATTGTACGAGTAGTCGTGGAAGTATGTATTAGGAAAAAAATATGTTAGCGTCGGCGTCCTTTGTTTCTTATGAACCGACTTGACATGAAAAAGCGAAGAGTATATCGGACAACCTATTAAATTTCATGAAAGCCTTGCAAGAGAGTGAAGGGCAGCTTGATAAACCGGGACTATGAGTGCCGCCGCGATTGACCAGACCTCAAAGGAGCAATCTCGTGAGAATCTAGTTGCTGTATGCGGGTCGATAGGTTTTAAATTTCATGAACACCAAGGAACGATCATTTGAATATATGTATAGGTGCATGTGATAACGCGTGACGCCCGTGAAAGAAACGTTTCTCATCATCAGTCATCGTGTCGTTGAAATCTGGCTACATTGTTACTTCGCTATTTTTCTTATCTTTATTTAAAGGAAATTCATGTAATTTAAATCTCTTGACTTAGAACGCTTGTAAAACGACAACTTGGAAATTTTGAAATTATATAGCTAAATAGAGTATTCTAGCAGTTTTTTTTTTTAAACGCATTAGCTATTTATCTATTGAAAATTTAGACACGAAAATTTAATGGCTAATAAAAGGTTTTTGTCAGTCGTTATATAATTTAAGCTATCAAAATAACTATTATAAAACGACAGCGATATTTAAGAAAGAAGATTTTATTACTGTAAACTGGAGAACTGTAACTTTCTTTTGATTTCTTAAAAGATAATTCTATTTTGATCCCCGATAATTTATAATTTTTTAATACGGATTGTTTTTAATTAGTTATAGTAATTAATTAACATTTATGGAGCGTTTTAAAGCAGTATAATTTCAGAACTTAAGCACGCTGCTGTGTGTTTTTGCAGTGAGATGCATTTTTAATGACGCGGCTTGATGGCGTGTAAAAACCTGTATAAAATGATTTTTTTAGTATTTGTTCGTGCGTCCAATCTGTCTGAAAATGTTTGATAATCTTTAATATTATGTTTAAAAAAGGGCTAATATGTTACGCAAACAATTAAACAATTAACGATGTTTGTTAATTTATTATTTAATCTTTTTTTAATCTTTGATGCTTGAGTGAGTTATTTATTGTGAAAGTAATGTAAATATTTTACATTGTTAAAAAGTTTAACGCGAGATGCAGATGTAAAGTGTAATGTGAAGTTTTGATTTTAATAAGTTTCTCGAGACTGTGCTTATCCATGGTTTCAAATAAGTGATTAAATAGTACAATTGCAGCATCTCGAAGAGATTATATATTGATAAGATTTTTTTGTCTCAGCCGTAAATTAATAATTATTATTAAATATTTATTCTTGCAACGAAGATGCGGTTTTACATCTTTAAAAACGATGTCGGTCGCCCAAAATATACTTCGTGAGAATCGACGGCGGAAATTATCTCCGCGTAAGATTCATCTAAAATTCGTCAGAGTAAATTTGATTCGTTATCGGCAAAGATGATTAATCCCCTTTTCTACTAAATGAGATCTGCGAGTTTTCAACTTATTGTTAGAATGCGAATAGCGCCGTGAACAATGAGAAGATTTTCGAGCGCAGACGAGTAAATTATCGATCCGCGCGACATTCGCGCACTTGCACGCTCTTATCAAACGATTTGCCTGATACGTTAATTAGACATTAAGTGCTCGGTACGAATCCGGAAGAGTACCCGGCAACGCCTTTAATGGATGTGGGTTATTTAATTTGCGCGGGGGTTGAGGGGAGGAGGTGATGTTTGGCGATGCGGCTCGACGCGGAAAGGCGCACCTTCATCCTGTTTCCGTCTGGAGAGCCCAGTTTCATCTCTCCATCCTTCCTCGTTCTCTCTCGTTGCCTTCGTTCTCCTCGCCACCTGTACGCGCTCCATACATGCAGAGAGAAGCGACCCACGAAATCTCCCACCTTCGCTGTGCACATCTCTCGCATCCTCCCATTACTCCCACCCCTTTCGGCCTCCTATGCCCCGTCATCCAGTCCCTTTCGCTAGCTACCAACCAGCAACCACCCGCGCTTTTGCTATTGTCTGACTATTGTGCCGCTGTTACCGCAGTGTGTCGGTTCGTTTGTATAAGGGTGATTCATTTTCTGGGAAATATCAGTTCCTGCGCCGCATGAATTTCGACTCACGTGAGCGCGTAAAACCGCTATGCGCGGGGGGAGGTCATCCCTATCTATCTCCTTCTCTCTCTCTCTTTTCTCTCTCTCTCCTCTCTCTTTCTCTGTCTCTCTCTTTTCGGGACGTCGTCGTTGCGAATTAAGCCTTCCGTGGTCCTTTCTCCAAACAAACACATAGATGCATGTATATTTACTTCTCGGAGATGCTATTTCACATGGGAGCGGTGCTTTATTTCGGCGAGCATATTTCCGCGGGAGTAATTTTATAAATTAAAATTGCATCTTTTGGTACTTCGTTATCATTTTATACGAGCTCGTAACTTTCATGGCTTTCGCGAAAGTCGGTCGGCTTCTTCCGCGCGGTAATTAGAAATTACGGAGTCTAATGGATTCTAATGGACAAATCGCGAACGGGCGGCGAAGCGTTTCCATTCGACGTGAAATACGCGGGTGAGTTCTCTCTCTTGCATTTAACGCGTAAGTATAAATAACGTCAGCGCTCATAAACCGGTGCCCTTCTAAATTGCGGAACCCCAGTGCTCGCCTTGCTGCAGCCCGGTAGCGGTAAAACGGCCCGCCTCTCCCATCTCCATTTTCTCTATCCTGCCCCTGTTTGTTTGCGTCTCGTTTGCACAGGGTCGCGCACTCGCTGGCGAGAGTTGCATTGTTACGAAATTGGGTCGTCCGCTTACTGCAATGAGATGCGCGGCTCATCCCGGTGTCGCGCGCAACGAAAATTGGTCGCGCAGCCAGCTCGTCTCGTCTTTCCCGTCGTGAAAGAAAACCGGACGAGCTGCAGAGAAATGGAAAGAATGCCATGGTAATTTTACCGGGGAAAAGTTTTGGTTGAAGCTGTCGTTCTTCCTTCGCTCCTGTCGGAATACGAAATTGATAAGTGACAAATAGTTGGAACTGTAATAACTTAAGAGTATGACATTTTAAGCAAACATATCCTTTGCGTAACTCTTGTCGATAAATATAACGATTTAAAATATTTCTCAGCATGTAAAAGTGTAAAAGAAATTTTGAAGCCTAAGTAAGAGTGAAGATTGTATCAAATCATATTTCTTTCTGGAAAAAAACACTGTATAATTGTACAAAAGAATGATTTTTCTAAAATATTAAAAAATTTTGCTAGATAGAAATCTGAAAATAATTTTGTTTGAACTATTAAAATAATTATATAGAACGTTTAAACTTTAGGACGTTTAAAGTTGCTAGAATATTAAAATGTTTTGCAGCAATTTCATCTTTGTCATCAATGTTTAAACATTCTACATAATAATTATTTATATTATAATTAGTCCTACATCATAATTATTTTAATGATCTAAAATTATTGTCAGATTGTCTGTATGTAGCTAAATTTTTAGATACTTCAGCAAAACTATTTTTTCGTGTAGAGTAATAATGTAGAGTTATAATTGTCCAATCAGTTGTGATTGCAACACAATTATTAATAGAATAGATTGTGATCGATCAGATAATATTCATAAAATATTCACTGTGACCAAAATGCAATGGGTTTTGTTTCACGATGCTAAAAGCTCTACTGCATACATATTATTATTGGATGTTATTTATTGTCGGAAAATAAAATTTAATTAATCTATTTAATAAGAATAGGTAGAATTAATTTCTAATCTTAAAGAATCGATCTTGTTCAATCTTTGACTTTATTTGCAATAACATCTGAAATACCTATATATGATTATTGATAACTGTCTGTCCATTATACTTACGCTGAGTTAATTACGATAAATCGTATAATGTTAATGTGTATTCGATTATATCCAGAAAAATAACGAAAGGAGACAGGAAATCTCTCTTCCAAAAAAAACTGCACTTTGTAAAAATGAGATTTGCGTATATAGCCCTTTGAACAATTGTACGAACGTGAATCCATGGGAAAAATGTCGCTTAACGCAGAAGGATGATTAACGAGTCAACTTCAAGCACTTTAGTACTTAATTAGAAAGCGCGTAATTTATTCGGCAAATGTGGGGGATATGAGGCTGTCTCCTAGTCACTGTGTTACTCTTTCATGCGATTCTATGGATATATGCATCCTGTACTTTTGCTAATTCTTCCTAATAGCTCATTTTTACGCGATCTTAACTTTCGCACCTAGTCTCATTAAATGATCATTTTACGTTTTCTCGTATTTGAGAATCGCATTATCCTACAATAAGTAAGAAACAATCCAAATTTGTTTATAAAGATCTTTATCATGTAAGATCTCAATGTTTTCAATTATTCTAATGATTTTCAAAGATAAAACGGCGAGAATATAAGAATTTTTCTTCTTTTACATACACATATAGATGCGGGAGCTTGAAACACTTCGCCTCATCTTAAACAAAATAAATAGGATCATTTTTCACGATTCCCGCGATCACGGTAAAAGCTCGTAGACTAAGATTAATTCAATGAAACGAGAGCGCGGCGTTAGACTTTTAGCTACCGCGATGAATCCATTGTGTACTTTACTTATATCGATGCGCTCTTTACTGCAATTCAGCAAATAATTCCTGTAAAAGCTGCTGTAGTGACTTTACTCGATAAAGTGGCCCTCAGCAGTCGATTTCCGATTGTTTCCATGCTTGGAACTACGAATCGTGAAATGAATCGTGCATATATTGCGCGAAGCATCACGATTTTATTCAATGAAGTAAATTAGAACATCGCGGTGATTTATCAACGAGTTCAATGAGTTTCATTATATGAATTTTCATTAAACGTTTTCTTTATCGTGTATAAATGTTATATATATATATTTTTTAACAAAACACATAATACACAATGTAATTCCTTTCTTAGAAAAATAGTTGACTAAAAATTTAATAAAAAATGATGTTGTATTCCCGATAGGGAGCGATTAAGTCGATTCAATAATACCTTTATTATTATGAACGGTTCATTCTTTTATTTTCATTATCTATTCTGTGAGAACGATAGTAAAATAATGATTACTATCTGCACATTATTACTATCAATATCTAAGTTTAACTTAATATAATACAATAACTTTTGATTATATTTTATGTATCTAATTAGATATATTTCATGATTAATAAAATAATATAATAAATATAATCAATTTTCTTCATAATTATTTATTATTATAATTATTATAATTAGAGATTTATATATTTTCAATTTCGTTGATTTTAACGAATTTCGATGATTTTAAACGTTTCACATTTAAAAGTTTTAAATTTTTTACATCTACATGTTAAGATTTCTAATTTTTCTAAAGGAAACTCTCTCTTATTAGATTACATTGAATGTATTCAGCAGACAAAACAGTGAGAGTCAGTGATCTTTTAATATGATTAGTTCTTGCCTTTAGCTCTTCGCTGGATTTAAGTGTAGAAACCAATCGTAATAAAATCACTAAGTGCTCACGGAGCTGCTTTGTTTGCTGAACGCAACCAATATACTGGCATGTCCATTACAAACTCACGGTAAAAATTCACAGTAAGGTAATATATTTTTGTTATGTCACAATAGAAATATAGATTTATTAGATCGTGCCCACATGATGTATTGAGTAATATTAAATAGATTATAAAATCTTTAACAGCGATTGATGTTCATTGTATTATAATATCACACAGATTATACAAAGATTATAACACCCTAAATTATACAAGATGTAAGATTGCGACATTGCACATAATACACTGATAACGTATTTTTGAGTTACTCTATATTGTGTGTACCGTGTGAGAAGTGGAAATAAATTGACTACCGTATGTGGCCATTCATTTCTTTGTCGAAGTTTCTCAAGATCGATTCGCCTAACTCAGAAACTCCGCCGAGGTCGATAATTTATTTCGCAACTTCGTTCGTGATGTTATTTGTTTGTAAATCGGGGACTTTTTGTGATAGACACTCATACATACGTATGTACACATATATATCTAGTACTTATATGAAACATTGTTATGTCTTTCTTATGAACCTGTAAATTTCATTAAAATACAATGTTTTGTGTGTGTGTGTGTGTGTGTGTGTGTGTGTGTGTGTGTGTACACACACACACACACACACACACACATTTTTACTGTCAAAGTTTAATTTGTGAAACATTCTCAGCATAAAAAAAGATTACTGTAATTAAGTAAATCTTGCTGTGAAAACTTTCTCTCTTCTTTTACTAAGGAAAACTCGATTACAAATTCTTCAAAGAATTTAATTATATTAATTTTATCATATTTTAAATCTAGAATATTCTTACATTATCTTTTTTCTTTGGAAATTTATATTATCTATATTTAATATAAAAATGTAATATTATACATATAATATTTATATCATATGTGAAGTAATGTATTGTATATTTTAATTGTAATAAATCATCTGTTTTCTTTCTTTCATACTTATTGTATCAATATATTTAAGACTTGTGAAGAACAGATTTAATCTTGAAAAAAGATTTATAGAAAATTATTATATATCGCAATTCAGTTACGTCAAAACAGATAGTACAAACATAATCATGATGCGAATATAATTATGTCAGTATCGTCGCATGCGATGTGTCACGACAACATATTATTAAAATACGAGCTTAGTAACTTGATATAAACAACTGTGACTGCGTATTGTAAAACAAATATCACCGTACATGGCGCATATATATCATGAGATGTGTATATTAATAGCTAATAATAACAGAGATAGTTACTTCTAGTATAATTTCGCGCGAGATTTGCAGACACGCGCGTCGCGATAATCAAATCCCTTGTTTTGAAAAAAGATAGCAAATATTGTTTAAGTTTAGTGGCCCTAAACGCTAACGCAGTTTTGTAGACTGCGAAGCTTATAACGCTATAATCGTAACGAGATATCGCATTAAAATATGACCGACCGAAACCTTGAATGGAGCACGGTGGCAGGGAATAAATTTCAATTCAAGTTAAGTTGGAGAGCAGATACGAACGTCGCGTACGAACAATCGGACGAGAGAGGAGAGCACGAAAGATGCCAGCTGATAGCGCAATGTTCCGGACGTGGGAGCGTTCTCGCAGGCACGAGAAATAATATTTGTTCCTCGTTTCGTCGTGATATATACGAGGTCAATATATGCGCGTTCCTCAAGAGCAAAACTGTTTCACGAAATCTGAAGTTCAGAATTGAGCAAACGATGAGGACATATTTATTTAACATTACGTTCGACAAAATTAAAGAAGCGAATTTCAGATCGTATAAAAATATAAGTGAAAAAAAGGAAAAAATAAGAAAAAAGAACGCGAGCGAGCGAGCGAGAGAGAGAGAGAGAGAGAGAGAGAGAGAGAGAGAGAGAGAGAGAATCAACATATATCATTTAAAATTACACTCTTATTTTCTTTTATTGAAGCAGAATTGTGTCACTCGCTTTAATGGACTCGATATATAATTACGTATCGTACAAATCGAGGAAATAAAAAATATAGTTGCACTTTACAAAATTACACTTTACACTGCTAAACTTAATAAAGGTCTATCCATCTTTTTGACAACAATAAATTAATAGATATGCATTTACGCACATGCAAATTCGATCGATATTTTTGTGTATTTTCAAGTACCCAGATTATAACAGAATCAATTATACAATATACAATATTATTTGTAATTTCATATACATATTTTATATAATAGAGGATACAAAATATAGGACGATAAAATACCGTAATTCTTCGCGAAAAACGAATTCCAAATACTATTCTGTCTCATTTTATTGGAGCAATTTATTGGACGTTATATACGATCCGCGCATACTGGTAATTTAATGAATTTCTGCAATGTAAAAAAGGTTTAATAAATAAAATCTCCCGTACGTGCGATAATATATATTTCTATGCCAGTTTAAATCTCAGGAAAAATTCCGAGTATTATCGAATCCGATGAGCGGTCTCCTGACTTTTCCGAGGGTGCTGACAGTCCGACCGATTAAATGATTAAATATTCGGCAATTAGCCGCATATGCTGCGAGAACAGAATATTTTTTTATTGTATCCCAATCGAGCTCGGCCCTTTCCCTGTAATCAACGGGCCGGATGCGGTCTCTCATCCCCCTTTTCATCTGCTTTCCCCCCTTCCTGCCCTGCCCCCGTCTCTGATCAAAATACCGCTTTTAATCGGTCTCTCGTATATCGCGGCACTTTAACGTTACATCTGCTAATTGCGTCGGTAATGGCGTTTCTGGGATTCGACGCAAATTTACTCGGTCGTCCGTGCGATTTTGGAAAATCGTCGCGTGAATACTTGATAAGCCCATACTCCGGTTACATTATCGCGGGGGCACACGCGCGCACACGCTCGCACGCACGCGAGTGCGTGGACGCATGGTTGCGCGATATGAACGTTGATTCGCTTGTAGCTCCGGCGATTATCCAGGAATCGTCAAATATTTTCGGCAGCCTCCACGGGATTACGTCGGGAGAGATTAGTCTTTCCCCAAGGATACGGCGTAAAAATGAACGGGGCGCTATTATTTTGCCTTCGAACGCGCCGTTCAATAGACTGGCCGTATTATGTTTATATGTCGAGGAAGACTGAAAATTGGGGTTGCCGCGCGGACTCCGAACGCGTCTAGTATCCGAATCGATTATCGAATATATTACGATCACTCGGCTCGTTATTTCGCAATTTGCTCCTCTCGATAATTAATTATCTGCACGAGAGATCGTTATTATCATTAGCGATTTCATTGCATCACCCTTGGCGCTATCGCGCCTTTCCTTCGTTTATCGCGCCGCTGTCGCAATTGCATTCGAGAATTTTTAATCTCTTTTGTCTTTTTTTTTTACGGGGAGCTCTTAATGAGACGCAGACAGAATTATGCAATAAAGTGAATTTCCGCGCGCGAACCCTTTACGCACGAATGCAGGAGAAATGCGGCTTGGAGCACTTGCAAGTCTAGCGGAAACTTTTTTCATATCTCCGAAATTATTTTGAAGTATCACGGACTGACGAGTGGTTATCCTCTTTACCGTCTCATATCTGTTCGCATGTGTACGATAATATAACTTGGTTTCAGCTTGTACTTCAACGTTTTATATAAATTTCTCTCGTAGAATATCTTTTATCAGATGCAAATTATATTCGACAGCGTTTAAATAGTTTGTGATTATTATGCGATCAGAGAATATCTCGACGTGACATGTTACATACAATTCAGAATTCTCATGCATTCGCTTTTGTTCTTAAATTACAATCTTCACAACGCGTATTTTTCATGCTGTGCCAAGACAGAAATGTATTTATCTTTTATTAAAACAGTTCTCCAATATCCTTTCGAAATTCGATCAAAGCCTCTCCTTCTCCTCCTCGCACGTAATTGCCTCTTCGATAACGTTGTCGAAAGGAGAAAAAACAAATTATTCACAGTTTGTTGTATCGACGTTGCGGATGTGGGATTCGTGTTTTCTCGATAATCTCAGCCGTAATAATGTCGGGACGTCCGGGGTGTCCCCGGGCGTTAGGCTAGAATCGCGCGCTTCGAAATGCATGGAAATAGGAAATCTCACGATCCGCTCGCAATAAGGTCTGCACGTGATCGTTGCACCTCCCGATCGTTGCACCAGCCTCCGTGGAATTGGCCGGAGACCAAGCGAGGGTGCTCTTATCGTATTTCGCTCGGCGTTTTTCTCCCGTCTTATTTACGTTCTTCCTTTTTCCTTTTCTTTCTCTCTTTCTCTCTTTCTCTCTCTCTCTCTCTCTCTCTCTCTCTCTCTCTCTCTCTTCCCCTCCCTCTCCGCACACATCCCTGTCGTCGACATCGACGGCGACGACAGCGACGAGGGCCCGTTGTGCACAGACGACGCTGAATTATTTACAAACTTTAAAGCGCAGAGGTAAAACCGAGCCGACTACGTTACGCTGTTCCGGAGCCAATGTAGATGATCCCGCTCCATTTTCAGCTAAATGTTCATAGTTCGTAGTTTCATAGCTCGCGACATCCCCGAGGGCGAATTTACATCCGCTGCTTCATCACACACGATCGCGTCATGAAAGATGGAGAGAGATGTACAAGATTTATCAACCTTAGGACAATTTTCTTACGCAGATACGCAATCTCATAAAAATTGTTTATGTCCGTAACATTTTATAACATACAATATTTGAACGTAAATGAATTTGAGCCAAGCGAGTAACGTTCTTAAGACGTTTAGCGCGTCGCGAGGTATTTCAAATTATCTCCTTTCTGAGAATCGTGAGAATCAAGAGGGATTATCGCGGAGCGTCAAAGAGAACCGTCGTCGCTATTTGCGCCTGCGAGTCAAGACAATTCCCCGTCGTGTGGCAATTCCCCGTAATTTTCCTTCTATCATCGACGCGCGTTAGGCGCCTGCATTATGAAGCACTCGTACGGTCGTTCTCGTAACTCACTCTGGCGCGTCATTAATACTCGGGCATTCGCCGTACGCTATCACGCGGCATCATAATGGTAGATCGATTCCATTTAGATCCCGGTCCGGCCAGCGAGCTACGAGCCCAGCATCGGGATACCATGGGATTTTTGTCGGTAGACTAAGTCACTCGGAAGATGAGCTCTCGCCTATTCAGCGCCTCCGACTTCCTCCCGATTCTTTCGCGAACAATGAGCGCGTATGTCGAATTTCCCCAGAGGGGAATCCCGTTGGACTTGGGGTGTGTATTACTCGCGATTTTATGCGGAAACGATAGATCCGATTCGACGGCGCGGTCACTGAGATTATGTTGAATGTTAATGAGGAAGCATGGACGGTCTGTCGAAAAATCGAATGAAGACTGACATTGACGTTTCTCTATCAAGTACGTTAGAGTACATTATTATGACGTAAAAAAAATATGTTATTTAAATAATTTTAATTTTCGATGTCTATTTCGATGAATATTTTACATATTCAGGGCACGAGTGCCATTCCGGTCGATACGGTCATAATGTTCGTTTAACGTATTCGCGGAATTAATCGACGAAGTAATTTTTTTTTTACTGAAAATGTATAGAAACAATTACTTTTTTTATTAAAGTATATATACTCATACAATATGACCTGATATTCAATACCTATTCACTATTTGTCTTTTTTCTTCACTATATCCATGTAAATATTTGAAAATATCTCATATTTTTTAATTAACATTCAGTAATGTTCCCTAATTTGAATCTGGTCGGATGTTAGATTCAACAAAAAATTAAAAATTTGAAAATATTGGGTACAGTTACCTTACGTAAAAATATCGTGACACGCATTAAATAAACAAGTTTTTAACTAGTCTCTTAAGACAACCGAAGAAGATAATCTCTTTAAAGAATTTTCTTGGAAGCATGCCACATTTTTTTCCCGGGACATTTTGTATTCCTTGCGCATCACGTGTTTCTTGCGGAAAGGCTTTGAACAGCGACTCACCTCCTTGTCGCGCGAGAGGAAATCAACGCCGAACGCTCTCCCAGCTTTCCCTTCACGAACCGGTAAATCTTATTTTCCTAAAAGTCAAAGATGCAGACAGTAGCCGCACGGCAACGCCTCAGATGGCATTAGGAGCTCTTTGATCTTTAAAATCTTTGACTTGCAATTGCCGATAGTGCGGCATGTTCGTACAATGACTCGGTGCTGCTCGAGTTTATGACGCAACCAATTATTGCATTTACCGTTATTATTTGCGACGAGAGAAAGAGCTCGTTCGCGCGACTTCACTTCGTCCGGTGATTTGTCCCGATGACAGGGGTTTTTCGAAAGGGAACCCTGAAAAAGAGAAAAAGTTTGGAAAAAGTGGAGAACGTCAGGCGAGATTTTTGGATGTGGATAATGCGGGATTGATGTCGCGGTCTGGCTCTGGAAAGTGTTAACTTTCCGCGACTGAACTTTGTGATTCGGAATCGAGTTAGCGGAAATGCGGATGTCGTGTCACAAGCCACAAAGTCGACGTGTGTTGAAAGAATAAGATTCTCATTTCGATCTCTCTCTATAACGATAGGTACGTAACGGGCGCGATTTCATGTCGCTTCCTCGCTCGGAAAACGCGCGCTAAGAGGCAGCTTTATTAGCGGGAAATATCTCGCGATCTTCGCACCGCTCCGCTCCTTCAGTTCCAATCTCGGTATCTCCGTCGCCGCAAGGTCGCGCGATTCCACGCGATTCCCCACCGTGCGCTCGGAATTAAGCGCCTTGCGAAGCCCGTTGTTCCAGGATTTATGCTGCACGAAACGTATTATCGATGTTCTTCCTTGTTTCTCTCTCTCTCTCTCTCTCTCTTGTGCGCGCGTTTTCTTTATCATCCTCTGCTGGGAGCTTTGCCATATACACCGCAAAACCGCTTACCGCGAATTGCAGTCTCGGCGTTACTCAACAAAAGCTTCTTCGCGCGGTGCACGGACCGCGCAGTCGGGCGATATGCATACTTCATAAAGCGACGGGGTACATTGATTCGTTCGTGCGTTGTCGCCGCAGCCGCCGGCGTAAGACCCGCGGAGTTCCCTCTTGTTACGGCCCGCGTGAAATTAAACGAAACGGACGATTGAACAGGGCGGAACGGAAGGCGAGGCAGAGCGTTTTCCTCCTCGCGGCGTAAGAAGAAAGAACCGTGTAATAACGACGAGCGCGAAATTATTTAAACGCAAGCAAGCCAGATTGAGACTCCGGGCATGAATCGGCAATGAAGTTCCGTAAAAAGATCACGACGTAGAGCCTTAGAAAGGATGTCCGACAATTGCAAGATTTAATTTTTCATCAGTCGCATTGACAATGGATGGAAGCTGCGGAATGAAACGCAGCGGAAATGTAAAATACCGCGTTTTCTCTCTGTTTCCGTCAGCCGACTGTTAGGCAACTATAACTTCAGCCCTTGTCGAATGTTCGTTAATTCGCGCAAGTTGAAGTTCGAAGCGTGAATTTTGTAGGAAAAATGTGCTTCTTGTGTGCTATTTTCAGATTTCGTTGAAATACACTTGGCATTATCTGTCTGCGTGCTTGATTCAGTTCTGCTGAAGCAAACAAAGTTTTTCTGGGCACACAGACCCAGTAATCAAATAAGCCCGACGAGATTTTCCGGAGGAAAGCAGAAAAACGTCGCGTCAACATCTCGACTGTCCCAGTTGTGCAGTATTTGCTTGCGCTCCTCGAGCGCGCCTATGCGCCATGGAAAATCGAGCGTCCCCTTTTTGCGAGAGATCTCGTATTAACCTTATCATAAAATTTTCGTAACGTTTATTTTTTGCAGGTCCCTTCGGATCTTTCTCGCTTGACTTTTTCCCCAAAGTTTCGTCCGAAACTTTTGCGCGCAAAGGTTTACGCGTGACCGATTTATAGCGGCAGAACTTCCGAGCTTATAATAAACGCGTTTTACCGCTACTAAACGTCCAGTTTGACTTATTCCCATAATATCGCAGGCACGACCTCGGAATCTGCGTTGCCTGTATTGAAACTGCGACAAGGCCAGATTATGCAAGAACTTTTTCTTTAATTTATAGTTACGTGTCTCACGGTTTACAATTTTTCACGGTCTTTCCGTATTTCTTCGGATGCGTGTTTTGACGAATTCTTTTCCAAATTTCGTAATTGTCATCAGGCTTTGCTAATGTACGGAAAGAGATATGCTACAAAAAGTTTTAACATTTTAGCAATTTGAGCATCTTACATAATTAATTTAATAGTCCAAAATTATTATCGTATCTGTATCTGTAGCTTGTTTTTAAAGACTTCAGAAAAACGGAAACTTATGAAAAACATTTTTCATCTAGCTTTCATTTTGTCTAAACTTTAATAAACTTTTTATTGGAAAAGTCAGTTATCGAAATACTTTATTGGAATGTAAAAAAACTGAGATAAAACGAGTTTTTTTCCTGCAATAAATCAAAGTTTCGTTACGCAGAAATTGACTTTTATTTTGTTCTATGATTGAATTATTAAAAAAACGATGTTATTAAGACAACTTGACCAGAGATACATAGAGATATTATACAGTAAATATTTACATTAATATAATTACGAGGTGTCAAAAATAACTTATTCTAAAGGTAACCCATATAACACAGAGAATTAAAAAAATAATTCGCTTTGAATCCTCGAATTATAAAATGTGTTCTTTTTTCGTACCATTTCTGATTTTTAAGTGTTGCAAAAGTGTTGTTTCGTTTTTGTGTCATCAATTCTGAATTTTTTCAGATACAAAAACAAATCTTTTTATAATTTATAAGAATTCGCAATAAAATCAAAATAGCTTTCAGATAGTTTTAGATCCCAATAAACGCAAATATATATGTCTCAGAAATATTATAGATCCCTAAACTAATTTTTACATAGAAATAAACAAAGTTATACTGTGCCGAAACATTTTTACTTTTAACTTCTCGGAGCCCAATTTTATAGGGCTCACCTTCAAAAAGTCATCATAATTTTATTAGGATATGTAATTGAAAAATCTCATAATAAGGAATTTTTGTGCAGTATTTCGTCTTTCAGATACGGTAAACGCTCTTTTGATCCGATCTCGTAACTTTAGCTTTTACCTGTATCTTAAACCTCTAAAGATGATATTGCAAAAAAACTCCTTAATGCTGTGTCTTATCCTATTTTGTATGGTTTTTTTTTTACTTACGAGAGTCCATCTGTTGCGCGTTCGCGAGTAAACGATTCTTTTCGAACTCATTATGAACAAAAAATGATTTTTTTCAGATCTTCAATTTAACTCAAATAAAAATCAAAGATGCACTTCTACGAAATTTTTTAAATTATCGGAAAAGAATTTTTTTCAAATTTATGATCATTTGTGGGACAATAATTAAGGTTCCTGGCTTCACCAGAGATGGAAAGTTATTTGTAACATCGTTACTTTTACTATTATTATTATTTTTTTATAATAACACTTTGGGAATGACTTTGCAATTTTTCATAATGGTAAAGAAAACGTCAAGAACAGTAATTTTTGAAAAGTAATTTTTGTTATCATTACACGTTATTCATTGAAAAAAGTAACTCGTTACCTAACGAGTAAAGATAACGGTGTTACAAGTAACACCCACAACTTCCCATCTCTGTTACTCATCATTACTATAGGTGTGTTTCTTGACGCTTGCAACACTCGTGAACATTGTTTGTCCTTGTTAACAGTTAGTAAGCAACAAGAAATGATTCCAAGAGCTTTGCGAGAACGCAGCTTATCTCAGATTGTGACGTCAAAAGCATAATGAAGATTCTTGTAAGAGAGATATATTAAAATAGAAATATTTTTAAATAAAACAACACTTGCAATCAATAAAATAGACTTATAAAATATCAAAAACTCTCTTTTTATTTCGTTACTTAGTAAATAACTATATAAATTGTATCGAAGACGAAATAAACTATTACATGCTCACAGACAATTGTCAAATTAATAATATAGAAACAAACATAATTTAATTTCTTCTGAAAAAAGAGTTTTCGGCATATTTTATGTTTATTCTGTCATTAAAAAAATATTGTTTTAAAAATATTTCTATTTTAAAGTATTTTGCAAAAATTTACATTATGTGCTTTCTTGCTTTTGACGTTACAATCTGAGATAATAATTGTAAGTAGTCCTTAAATCTTCAATTTTTTGCGTTTGCAGAAACGAAAGGAGTTCACTTGTTTTCATTTTATTTCCAACGCTCCTTCTTCTCCATGATAAAAATTGGATGATTAAATACGTTGCTTACTGAAAAAATAATATTATATAGATATTGCTGAACGATGCACACGCTTGTTCTTTTTCGCTCTCTAAAGGAATCTCATTTTTAAAGATATGTACGTGTGTATATGTGCGCGTGTATATGTGCGACGGCGAATGCAACGATCGATGCAATTATACGCTTGAGTCGCTCGCGATACAGAGGACGTGCCAAAAAAATAATGGATAAAATAGATATAGAATAAATTTTATAAACGGAATATCATGAATATTTGACGTTAATCGATTTAATCTCCTCGCATCGTTTATAATAATAATAAAGTAAAAACTTACGTGATATGTTTTTATTTAATGAAACTATCACCACGATGATTGTTTCCTAACACGATAAGCGTTAGTCAGAATATTTTATAGTAATTACTTGTTGTAAAATATGCCAGTATTACGCGTAATGAAAGTTGGATACAGAATTAATGCACTCTTAAAAATTCAGAATAATTAACTTTTTTATTGCACCCTATTAAACATGATGAAGTAAACATAAATTATCATCAAGAGACACGGTAGTGTCTCGCGCCAAGTTCATGCGTAGACCGTGTATCTTTACGCGAAACCAAAAGTTGAGACGAACCGAGATTATCAGATCTCAATAACGGCTGAACCGATTGAGTTGATAATAAGCTCAATCAATTACGATCTATGTATATATATGTATAATCTAATTCCAACAGATAAATTTCCAAAAAATGACTTCAAAATTATGTTACAATAATTAATTATATTATATTATAATATAATTAATTATATTATAATTATATTATATTATATAGAATGAATAAAATAGAAATTTGACATAGCGAAAGTACATTATATTTCTACTTATTTATTATTAAAGAGAAAGATTTAGAACAATCTTCTGTAATGTATCACCTCATTAAAAATGACAGAGATGGTAAAATTCAATGCAATATAACTTCTATAATAAATTATAACTTCGTTACCAATTATTTAAGTGAACTGAAAAAAATCAATGGCAGTAGGAAATGAGAAATATAATTTTATGTCTTCAGCTCAAGTTAGATTATTCGATTGATAATACAAACTTCAGGAATCAATAATGGAATTTTCTCGAATATTCTCGATATGCTTGAATTAAATGTTTCTATTTAATTGTATAATTCAATCTAAATTTCTCTGAACCTTCGAGTGAGTTTAGTTTCATTCTGGGTTCTCTTTCCTTTCCCTCGCAATATATTCATGATTATCATAAAAAGAGAATTTGCCGAACTTCGACTGTATCGTTAAATCAATAGAAAATTACGAAAATCATCACAAACGCGGAGGACTGCGATCCATTCTCTCTCTCTCTCTCTCTCTCTCTCTCTCTCTCTCTCTCTCTC
>JANQDE010000066.1:81406-132027 GCA_037157785.1 Cephalotes varians
CTATGTGTGTGTGTGCCTTCGCGCTGCATTTTATTTCGTTATGTCTGAGCAAATTGCGGTCTGAAGCAGTCGCCTTGCGGCGTTCCCCGTGGGACTCAACAGGAGTCTACTCCGCAAAGGAGAGCTATACGTGGCACATGCACATACTTGCCATTGCTAAATCTCGCGTCTGCATTCCATAATCCTGGCTTTCTCGTGGCGGTGACGTTACCTCGTAAAATTCTGAGGCCCAACAGGCGACGACAGCGGGCGCACGAACTTCTGACAAGCGACCGAAAACCAGAGTAACATAAAGGTGAAGGCATCCGCGCGACGGCATCCATCTCACCGAATATGACGCTGCATCACGACATGTATGTAACTAAAGGGAGCATCTATTCGCGCGGAACAATGGTAATCCTGTTTTGCACTATCGATGCGATAATTTTCAATGCGCGAAGTTTTTTGTAACGTAACATATCAGCAATTCTTTAGCAGTGGATTAAATGAGAGGAACAAATTATTTTCGGTTATAAAAAGCAAAGAATTCTTGGCAAAAAAATTGTTATATAAAAATATATATAAAATATGTCTATATATGTTTTTTTTCTCTTGTATAAACATATATGTATAGGAAAAATAATAAGAGGAATAATTGCAAAATTTAGAAAAATAACTTTTGCATTATTTTCCTTACAAAAAATAGAATTTTGGTACATTACACAATGTGTATATAATCATATATGTATATATATATATATATGTATATATACATATATATAATTTTTCTACACAATTATTATATTTATATACAATTACATGTAGATATTTTTTCTCAAAGAAAAATATTTTTTATAAAAGAAACAATTAAACGAAATAAAAATTATTCTTTTAATTGATTTTATTTCTTCTTGTTATTATTTTTCCTGTATATACAAACAGAAATTATACAAGAGATAGAAAATACGTACATATTTGATATATATTTTTATTTTTTTAAATATATATTTTTAATATTTTTAATTCAGCGTTATATATACCTTTTTAAAAAAAAGGTAAAAAAAAGGCGCCAAGTACACGCTCTTTTCAAAATCAAAACAGAACAATAATTTTACCTTTCAAAAAAGCTGTTGTATATATACTTTTTACAAAAAAAAAAATGATATTAGGAAATGGCGCCAAGTGGAATTTAAGAAAGGACTATAAATACAATATATTAAAAAAATAAATACATAAAAATATAAATTATTAAAAAAATTAAAATATTTAATCAAAAAATAACAAATTTAATCAAAATAAAAAAAATATATTAAAAAATACAAAAAAACTTGGTGCTGCTAGTATTTTAAGGTGTAGCAGCGCTAAGTTTTTTGTATTTTTTAATATATTTTTTTTAAAGGTAAAATCTTTTTTGAAAGGTAAAATTATTGTTCTGTTTTGATTTTGAAAAGAGCGTGTATTTGGCGCCTTTTTTTATCTTTTTTTTTTTAAAGGTTTTAATTACAAAATAATGCGATTGCATATATAATAAAATAAATAACAAATGATAAACAACGTACGAATGTTAAGTGATATGAAAAACGTATTTTCCTCCCACGATCAGGTAATGTGAATATCGAGAACATGAAAAATGTAATAAAGACACGAAATTTTAATCAAATGTATTGCGTGTATGATAATGTTACGCATTAAATTCGGAATGTAATAAGCTCACTTTTAGCAATTGAAATATTCATTTAGATGAAACTGTATGTGATGCATTTGTATTATCTCGCAAAATTTCTGTCCAGAGACAAATTCTGTCAAAAGTCGTAAAAGTTTTTTTTATCATTTTCTTTGTAACCTCTCTTTTAATATTTTTCGTTGCAAATATTTTTTATAACTGAATTAATATGGTGAGATATACAGTCTATCAATCAAGAGCGTGATCGATATAATTTTCAATCCATAAAAAATAAATATAAAATTCTTTTAGGAACCAGTAAGTAAAGGTAGGTTGTTTTTCTTCCTTATGAAGCACTACGGAGAAAGTTTCAGTTGTTGTCGAACTTTTGGCAGAGAACGACATATTTTGTCATGTCTACGTGGTAAAAGAAGCTGTTTAATAAGAGAGTCATAACTTATAAACTATTATTAATTACAAATGTGCTACACCGGTCAAAGCTAGATCTTCGTACTAATATTTCTTTTTGTGATTTTATATACATTTATCAAGTTCACCAAACTGCGCGCCGAAATTTTCGGTCTTGAAACACAGTCTTAAGTTGAACAAGAATAGTAATATCACAATATTGAATTGATAATCAATTTAATAATAATGATGCTAACAAGCATCTTGATTCCCTTTTTCCCCCCGAATATTATAAAGAATTTGTTGCGAAAAATAATACCTCAGCCAGGGATCGAATCTGGAACCTCTCGACTTTTCAGGGCGAGTGTCTTAACCATCTCGACACTGAGGCATGTGGTGATATTCTTCTTATAAACTATTATTATTAAATTATAAAAAATGAAAAAAATTATACATAATGTACTATATAATCAGTACTATAAAGCTTTTATATTAATAAGTCAATCACCGTTGTGAATTATTGTCTGACGTCTTTAAACCATAGAAGCTCGTTGGCACAAAAGTTAGCATTGCGTTCCATTTATGACGGAAGAAACAATGGAAAAGTTACCGCAAAATATATCTTTTAACATAGGTACTTTTCCCTAAGTTTACTTAAATCAAACAAGTATTACAATAAAAGAAAAGAAAAATCTGATTCAAGAAGAGGCAAGTAAATTTTTAAGCGTTTCAAAATTTCATATTAATGTTCTTCAGTTTGAGAAAGTAAGTCTAAGTGGAGGTATTATTAGTTAAAAGAAAAGTTTCTGTTACTATACGATATGTTATTTTGAGTAACAATATTAATTTATTATAATAAAATGATTGAAATTAAACATATATAAGGATGAAATATGACTCGAAGTTTAGCTTGACTGTTGCCGCGCACGTGAGAGATATGAACATTCAATTATAACTTTGACAAAATGCTTTATATTTAATATTTCTATTAAAGCAGATTATATTTAAAAAACAAATTACATTTATTTTTTTGTAACAGCGCATTTTGCTATTTGATCATTACAAAATAACACTAAAGAATATACAATCTTTACCAGGTACATATTTGCAATTTGTTCTTTTATTTCTATTTCTATTTTTATTTCTATTATTTCTATTAATTGTTGTGGTTTCTATTATTTCTATTATTTCTATTATTTCTATTATTTCTATTATTTCATTAATTTAATATAAAATTTATTATAAAAAAACTTGCACCATGATATATATTAACTTACCCTACTATTGGGATAAGCTGGCTACAATGCAACATGTTCATATTTCACATCATACATTACAAAGAAACTATATAATATATAGAATCGTTCCTGGCATTTGAAAAGTAAAGAAAAATTGTTTCTGTCATGTTAGTACAGTTTAATCATAATAATTAATTGTTTAGAAAATCGAATGCCGAAATTGTGAAAACTGTCAACGAGTTTCAATCTTCCCTTCTTTTCACCGATTTTTACAACATTTTAGTTCTCGAGATAAAGATTGTTACATCGAACGAATCTGTCGAGATAATTGTTTCATTGTATACACTTTCTTCTACGCAACTTTATCTTCATTCTCCAGTCTGTTTTCAACGTTTTTATGTAACGATTCAACAAATGAAAATTTATTTGGTCACGTTTTTGTTTGACAGACTCTAAAAAAAGATAACAGAAAGCGTTATTTCGCAATTTCTTATTGGTTCGCAAAATTACATTTAGACACTGTTATTAAATAGAGCGATAGAGGAAAAATTGAGTGACCCGAGAATATATTTTTTAACTCATGTCATCCTTTTTTTACGGTCAACCATTTGCAGACAGGTCGCACGAGGGCGTGCGATAACTCACGGTCCTTAATCTTTAAGCATCCTGTACTTCTGCTTAAGTTTTAATGTTCCTTTTTGGGTGACTCTGACAGCGATAAATAACGTCCGAAGACAAGCAGGGAGACGCGGGTATCGAAGAAATAGTTAAATTACGAAAAAAAATATATCCTTGCACTCGACGCGGCAGGAAGAATAGCCAGGTGATAATAAAAAGTCAATGACACACATGATATAAATGCGATTGCTTTCTTAGCCGATCAATCTCGAGACAAAACCGAAAACCCTGCTTGACCGAACTTCCCGTGAGCACTTTCCTTCTCTCTCACGCTCAACTAGACAAATTGCGAATTTCCGGCGAATTAATTAATTAGMTCATGTTAATTATAATTATACGAGAATAATTGCTTTCTTTTTATGGGCGACGTAGTAGTGTACAATCGTCCAGGTGTTCGCCGCGAGGGTGCTCCTTGCGCAGCCGCCATCCTCTTTCGTTCGACTGGCCGCTACCGTCATCGGCGGCATATGCACGTGTTCTTAACGGTGAGTTTCAATTTCCTGGCCACGGGTCACCGCCCTTGCAATTCCGGAAGAACGAAACCGGGACGCGCTCAGTCTCCCGGAGTGCGCCCAGGAACAAATGAAATATGCAGAACGCTTCTACTTCGCGATCCACGGCCGACGGGACTGGTAGGCGGTGAATGCGCGGGGCACGGGGACGGCGAGGAGGGGTTAATTGCAAGGAAATACGATAAAGCAGACGGGAAGCGTTTCGTCGAGACGCTGGAAAATTTATATGAGACGTAGACCGGTTTAAAGAGGCAACCGCCTCCGTCGGTGGCGCGGACACCGAAATAAACGAGAACAGGCCGCATACTTTACGAATTCCGATTGCGCCTCTCGGGAACCATGAGGCTTCCTGCGGAGCCCGTTATTCTTGAAAATGTCTTGGCATTTCATCCCATAATGTTCCGACGTTGATAAGATCCGAATTGGTCTTATTGGCACAGACGATAGGCATTCGATGTTATTGTTTGAATTTCGTGCTCGAATATTGGTAATATTCGTTATAACGATTTTTTTCCTGCTTCAAGTACCGCCTATATCTTTTACACGATAAATTGAAATTCTTTTTAAATGTAAAATGTGATTTTAGTCTTTCACATCAGATAACACAGAATTTTAATAAAAAATGTGTCTAACTTTTTCTAAATTACTTTTTGCAAATGAGCGAAGATCAAATATTTCATCTTCAATTTTGTACAATCTGGTCTGACATAAATCAAGGAACTTTTATTATTCGAAGAAATTTATGAAGATAGGGCCGATCTTATTATTTTCGATTAACTTGATCGATCGATTATATTTAAGAACGAACTTAAAACTTAAAACTATCGTATTATTTTGTTTTCCTTGTCCATTTTTTATTATACAAATTATAATTTATTCACGTAAAATATAATACTTTTAATTAATTAATATTTACTTTTAAATAATTAATTTAATAATTAAATAATATGTTTAATTAAAATAAGAAATAAGAAATGATCAGTTTTAAGTTTTTCAGATGGCAACTCTTAAATCGATCGATCCAAGATCACGAGACTAATCCATGATTTACTAAATATAATCACACACATGCTTCAAGAATTATGTAATAAGTTTAGGCATTACATCGAATTCAATTCGGCACAGAACTCTCGGGAAAGAGTAAATTTATTTGATTATGAAGAAAAGCAGTATTTAGACTTTTTCATTTTCGAATAGATTTTCAATACAATTTTATCTTAATTCGACCTTATTCAAATAATTTCCTCTAAAAGATGTTTTTGCATTATACTGTGAAATTTTCGTATCACCGACTTATCAACTTATCCTTTGAAGATGCACAGATTGATATAAAAGCAATGAAAAATTCCATGCGGCTTACCGTTAATAAGTTATCTTCAGCCTGTTCTTTGTGACGGCAGATCCAGTGATGATAGAGATTGCCTCGTGTTCGTATTCCGTCTGCCGAAAAGTTGTCAATTTATATCCATCCATATACCGACAGGTCCGTGTGTGATTGCAAATTCGATGGAACTCGTCAAATCGGCCGATATCGCCGATTGAAATTAATATATTCTATATGAATCAATCCCGCTTCCGATGTAAGCCATACTCTATCCATACTATCGAAAGCCTATATATCGCGTAACGCGGTACAGGAACGTAATCCCCACTGTACGTTTGGAATATACCCCCGTAAAATCGGGGCATTCGCGCACGACCGATAGTAAGAGCCTGCGAAAAGGAAGACGGCGGGATAGAGAACCCTGCCGACATCATTCTTCACATTCTTCCTCCCCTCGTATTGTATACACAAGAGGCTCATAGGTAAGAAAAACTCAGTTATGATTCTATCGTCGCTCGGCGACATCAGTCCTGAATGGATTAACACTCGCCGCCCCGCTCGTTCGCGCTCGCGCGCGCTAGCTGCAGTCGCGCGGGGGATGAAAAACGCCTGGTTACAAAAGAATTTGCATTTTTATTACAGTGACGTACGTTTATGTTACAGTACACAGTGTGTAACGAGAACGACGCATACATCGTAGACCTCGCGCCGCACCAATTTTTCGCCGATCCGCGCGAGATTTCGCTCTCCTCTCGGCGGTCTCTCCTCTCCTTTCCGCCCCACGGCCGGGAAACGGGAGCCCTTCTCAATCCGGTAATGCGATAACGAACTGCCATTGAACGCGTCGGGCAGCTACGTTTCTCGCAGTGCCGCATTTCATAACGATTTTTCATTAACGAGCTCGCTGGATATCATATATCGCTTCGGATAATCATTTCGTCGCCCCATCGAAACGCAAATGCGGAACTCGCGTCGACATAAAAAATTTCTCCGCACTAAACGCGATATTTCGTTGCATTTACGGCTTTAATACTCGACGCGGTGATTATACTCGGTTATTGGCGATATCGAGCGAGTCAATCTGTCGATCTAAATCGAATCCCGAAAAACGCACCATCTGCGCGCGTCATTCAATCCTAATGGAAAATGCGTTACCTCGCGTATCGATACCGCGATAAAAGTTCTGATGGATCTGGCCTCGTTGGCCTCCTGAAAATCGAAGGAGAATCGACGCGCCGATGCTAATTCAACTACTATTGTTGTTTCGCTAGTTAAGAGATCATCAGAATTTTTACGATAATAACCTCGATGATATCGACATTCTTAGCCATTGAATACATAGTTTCTCAATACATATGTATCTATATACATCGTTTCACGTATATTTATAGAATTCTAAACACGGTCCACAGAACATCATCTCAATCGCCGATGGGCTAGCGCTCAGACACAAATATTTGACCCAGAAGAGACAGACAAAAACTTAAAAGACAGATTCGTGTATAATTTTGTCATATCTGACCTATTGTCGCGACTTTATTAATCTTTTGCAGATTAATAGAATATCTCGTTTCTTTATTGATCAAATCAAATATATCGTTTAATTTCTCGTTTTTGGAAAAATTTGTTCGCGTGCTGCAAATACGTACAAAAAAAAAAAATTATTCATATCTGAATGTTCGCTGTAAGGGATGTTTATTTGATATCTTATTTGGTGCTCTCGCATCTTACAGACTCGCGCTGGAACGCTAACTGGATATATCTTCATTTAAATTTACATCTTTTTTTTACATCTGTTACCCTCTCATCGCCGGAAGATCCGCGCAATCGATCGCTCGCAGGGATGAACAATTTTTTACCCCGTCCCGCCGCTCTGATGATCCGCGCGCGGCCCAATTGGAAATTGATGGCACCGTCGTACCGCGGGCGTTCACCGCAAAATGGCGCGCCATTTCGCGGGATTGGCGCGTGGGTGACGTTCTAAACCGCGTGGTTTGCCGAGCCATTAAGAAAACACAATAGCCACTTCCTACATCCGTCCGATCTCATTCGCGAGCGGCGGCCTTGGGGGGGGGGAGGGGGGCAATGCTGCGTAATAACGCAGTGTTTAGTCGTAAATCGTTCGGCAAATGCGCGTTACCCGGAAACAAAGATCTATCTACCGTCTATTTCCCCCCGTTGTCGTTTATAGCCGCCCAAACAGAAGCACGCGCGACTCTCGAGATCGTGCTTCATACACTCCTCAAAATTTCATATTTCTTGAAGAGGACCGAGCATTATATTGAGAGAGATGTACAAGGGAGCTGTCTCTTCCTCTTTCTCCTCCAAAGCACTGTTCGCCGTTTGCAATTTCGATCGATTTCTCGAGGACAAAATGACACTCATTATGTTCAGGAATAGTTTCATGTACCTGCCCGATATATTTTATGTTCTACGCATATATGGCGTGGCTTTGGTCTTTGGATCGCGCGTATTGATTTTAAATACTTCAAATTATTAATACTTTGAAGCTCTCAATTCAATAAAGACCTAAAACAAAATCCAATAGCGGTTTGGTCGAATTTGTTGCAATTTTTTTCTTAATTTTCTTGATTGCGGGAGAATACGATATCTCTCGTCTCGTTCAAAACTTACAAGATTTTTAGAGCTGCACGTGTGGCTCATATCGCTCGTACATTACCGAAATCAATTTTCTGTTCTGTACAATTCTTATGAGACATTTCATCCGCTCGATTGCGTTCGTTCGATACGATGCCACGTGATTAAAGCTACTTGGAACCGAATTCAGACTCGTAGAAAATCTTTTATAAAATGCTCCGTTATATTCTAATAAAGATTCGCTCGCGCATTCACTCACATACACGCATACTCACTCGCTTGAACTCTTCGTTGCCTTTAACGCAGAGGTCTGGCATGGCCAGTTTTTGGTAGTGACGCTTCTCGAGAACGATGCTCTTCGTCGAACATTCGTCGAGTCAATTATAACACTCTCAGTGCGTATCACTTGAGCGCACAGCACTGCTAATTGCGACAGAACAATTTATCAGTTCGTAAGACAGTTTCGTGCCGAAAATTTGACAGTCCGTATTGTCCGTTTGAGGCTCTCTGGCGCGTGAACTCGAAACTTCCGCGAGTCGGGGAGACTTTCGAACTGGTTAACATGCTCAGATCGCTCGAGCTTGTTCACACGTTCGAAACCTCCACGAGTCGGGAGTTCCGCGGCTTTTCTCATACATTCAGCGTGGTGTTGTTGATGAAGTTCGAGTGCTGGCCGTCCTGGCTGGTCTGCCTGGCAGCGGTATGGCCGGCTTCGCCGCTCTGTATACTGAAGTGTCTGTACGATATGTACTCTGGCGGTATCGGCTGCTGCTCCCTCTTGACTGCCTCTCGCTGCTTCTTCACTTTAAGGTAACCCAAGACAGACACCAGCAAGAGGAAGACAACGAAGCCCATGCAGCAGCCGACTATCAGACCCAATCGTCTCGTCAAGAAGCTGCTGACACTGCCAACGTCGCCCATGGCCGATCCATCGCTGCTGACTATCGCGTCCGGCGCGTCCAGCGTCTTCACCTCGGTGCAACGACTGGTCGAGGAATCCGTCATCTGCGAGCTCGGCGTGGACGCGAGTATCTCGACCTGTGTAAAATTAAGCTGCTCCATCGAGTCGTCCTCCATCCGCAACGTCATCCAATTACCAAGACCGAATACACAGATCAGGTAAGGGGTGTTCGGCGACAGTTTCGACAGTTTCACCGAGCGCGCATTCGGCTCGAGTATTTTGGCACGTACCTAGAATTGAAAGCGATAAAAGTGACGCCACGTTTTCGAGGACATTGAATAAATTTAAAAAAAGATAATATAAAAGTATTGTCATAAAAAAATTTAATTTTTATAAATATTAGAAATATTCTGTAGCTTTTTATTCATTTTTATTACCTAAGAAAAATGTATTAATGTTTTCTATAAGAAAAAAATATATATTATTATAAAAAATATCCTTTTATCCGTCACTGGAATAACGTGACGCAAAATTCGTTCGCACGGAATAATGAGCGTACAGCACGTGCGAGCATATCGCCATTATCTAGTAATTAATAAAAATGGGTAAATTCGATTTCTTTCGGAGTGGCGAAAATACTTAATCCGGGCGAAGCGCCGCGCCGTTTTTTTGCTCGCCGTTTGCACCGATCGATCAGCGATGTCGGATGTGACAACTCGTTTTTACGAAGGATGAGCCTCGTCGAGAGAGAGAAGGACGGACAGCGAGATTCTCGGCTATATCGATTGAATCAAACGCCGTTTACACTTTACATTTTATCCACTCCGCCCGTTCGATTTATACCCGTGCTCGCTTTTTAGCAACGACATCGTCACGTGTCACGCTACACGCAATAAGAATGTTTTTTGATACCTCGTCGAC
The DNA here is from genome assembly GCA_037157785.1 of Cephalotes varians. Taxonomy (NCBI): domain Eukaryota; kingdom Metazoa; phylum Arthropoda; class Insecta; order Hymenoptera; family Formicidae; genus Cephalotes; species Cephalotes varians. The sequence continues at coordinate 91,629 of JANQDE010000066.1, forward strand.
ATTATCCAGGGCATGATAGGCCACTTGATAGCCGCGTAGGCCGGAATGATTCCTGCTCTGCCACGACACCAGAACGGAGAAGGGTTGAATGTCCTGGATCGCCAGTTTCAAGATCAGGGGCGCGGTGCAGAAGGCGTGCGGGTCCAGATCTAGGAAGACCAGTCCGCGCAGCTCTGGCGGTTGCTCGCATCTCAATAGTCCGCCGTCCACGTCGTTCATCTTTAGTCCACCCCCACGATTTCGGCTCATCCCACCGCCGACTAGCTTCTGATGGTCGCGCAACCATTCCCAGAGCTCCTGGGATTCGCAGTCGCAGTGCAGTGGATTCTCTGCGCGAATTTTAATGTTCGTGATTATCTTATGAGAGAGTCTAGTCTCGACGTTTATAGACTTATCGACATTCATTTCGATGGTCTTTGAAAAGTTTTTATCGCGCCACGACGTCATGATCGTCACAAAGATCTCGAAAACTTGAAATGTTGAATTCACTATAAGCACTGCGATGTTTACGGCAATCTGAATTATCGTAACGTTATAACCATTTCCGCGCTGAATAGCACCGCGATGTTTTGTAACGTTGCTCGCGATTGTGTGCTTTGTGCTCATATCGTTCATTCGACGTCGAGAAGTTCCGAGTGTAACTACCCGACGAGACTGAGTTGAATTTGCTTGCATGCGAAGATACGCTGGCGGTAAGTTTTGCATGCGACCAATCATCATCTCACTAACTGAGATTGCTATTGTCGAACATAATGCGATACAATCCATGTGAATGGCGTCACGTGTACTTATACGTGTAATATCGAATAAACGTAACAGAATTTTTTTCGTGCTAACTCGCAATAAAACGACCGAACAGTCTCGAACTTACAAATATACAATGGAAATGACTTGCGGCTCTCAGAAATAAAAAGATGAAAATTGAAAAGAGAAACAGCCTTCACATTACAATTTAACAAGTGTATTGTAATAAAGATATCGTGTCGAGCTTTTTACATATAACAATTACTTTTGCAATTTCGTGTAAATTATAAGCAAATAAACTCTTTAATGCATGATATAGTAAAATCGAAATACGAATACAGTAGTAAATCGTACTTACCCTCGGCCCGTAAACTCCGTATTTGCGTCTCGAGTGGTCGAAAGGCATTCAGCGGTAAGTTCGCTAAGTAGTTCCTACTTAGATCTAAAATCCTGAGCTTCTTCAGCGGCTTGAACGCGTCCGGCGAGATCGACGATATCCAGTTGCCGTACAGATGCAATTCGGCTAAATTCTCTAAATGCTGGAACGTGCCCTTTCCCACTCCGCTTATCTGATTGTACGAGAGATCGAGCACCTGCAAAGCTTTAAGGTCAGGCGGGAAGTCCTCGAGCTCTTTCAAACGATTGTGCGTGAGATTCAGCAGTCTGAGGTGTTCCAGTCCCTTCAGTCTTTCCTGCGGCAACAACTCCAGCTCATTGATACTGAGATCCAGCGTGAGTAAATTCGAAAGGCTACGAAACGCGCTGGGCGAGACTCTGGATATCATATTGTTGCCCATGAAGAGGTGCATCAACGCAGGAAACGCCTCGAAATCTTGGCTGGTAACTATCGTTAAGTTCGTTCCGGAGATATGAATTTCCTGAAGAGCCGGATACTTTGCTTCCGAGCTGATCTCGTGTATTCTTATGAGAGGATTAGCTGTGACGTTCAGCCAGGTTAAACCGGGTATATTTTGCGCCGTGAGTGCAACGGCGGGTATTTGCCGGAACTTATTAGCCGCGAGTTCGATTTTTCGCAGCATATTCGAGCGAGCGAAAAAATTCGCCGGAAGAGCCGTTAAGTGATTGTGACTGAGGTCCACGGATATCAGGCGGGAGAAATTGACGGAGGCGAAACCGGTGAGAGACACGATGTTATTGCCGCGTAGGTCGAGCTCCCGTAGACTAATCAATCCGTTCAGTCGCGACATGTCCACGCGGTAAAGAACGTTATTGGCCAGAGAAAGAAATTCCACCATGGTGGCATTTGCGAACACGTCGTACGGGACTTCCTGGAACCTGTTGCCGTCGAGCTTGACCTCCTTGAGCGCTTCCAGACCCAGAAACAGTGTCGCCGGTAGTACACTGAGTAAATTGTTGCTGAGCAATAGTTTCCCCAAATTCTTATTCTTCGAGAATATCTCGGCCGGCATCACGTAGATTTGCGACGAATCCATCGCTAGATGTTGAAGAGATGGCAAGCCATCCAAGGAGTTTGCGTTGATATGACTAAAATTGTTATACGATATTCTTAAGACTCTTAAGCCCGGTATATCTAGGCGGTCCAATGCCGTGGCAGTGAAATAATTGTGCTCGAGATTTAGCTCGTAAAGATTGTTCAGTCCGCGGAAGGCACCGTTCTCAATCACGCTGACAGTGCAGTTCTTCAGGTTGAGCGTTCTGATCGGTAGCCCCTCCTGGAAGATCTTATCATGCAATACGTTCAAATGATTGTTAGCCAAATCGAGGATGCGTAGTCTTTTGAGGGCCGTTAAGGCATAAGGATCTAAACGGCGTAGACCATTGTCCTGCAGATAGAGTTCTTCCAATTCGTGGAGCTCTGAAAAAGTTTTCACGGTCACGTGGCTCAGCCGGTTCATACTGAGTTCCAGGAATTTGAGCGCCTGCATCGGTTTGAAGGCGGTGTCCTCTATTCGCGAGATAGAATTATTTGTGAGATACAGACGTTCAACCAGCAACAGGTCTCGGAACAATGGCGCTTGAAGACGAGTCAACCTATTATGTCCGAGCCACATGATCCTGACCGAAGCCTGGCCCCTTAACGAGTCATTGTGTAGGACGCCAAGTCCATTGTTATCTAGTTGAATAGAAACCAAAGAGCTACCGCTGTTTTCGCTCTGGCCGACATCGTTTGACACTTGAAATACATCACCGAGCACTGCCAGAAGATTACCCTGCAGATTCACATGTTGCAGACTGTGCAGAGATCTCAGTGCACCGGTCTCCATGTCCGTGATAGCGTTGTTTTGCAGATGTAGTTCAAGGAGCGACGGTAACGGTGCGAATACGCCACGTTTCACCTCGGTAATCTGATTATCCTGCAGCCGGAGCTCGCGCAGTTGCTTCGCCTTGGCGAACGTGCCCACTTCGAGCTCGCGGATGTTATTACCGTCCAATGACAGGGTCGAGAGATTCTCGCAGTGCTCGAGAAAATCACGCGGCACCTTCTCGATGTAATTTCCGCTCAGATGTAGCTGTGCTAATTGACCGAGCGTCGCCAGGCCGCGAGCATCGATCCTTCTGATGGCGTTTTGCTGGAGGTACACGACCGAGAGGCTTGTGCTACCGGCAAATGTTTCCGCCGGTATTTCGAGAATGTTATTCTCCGCCAGGAAGAGCTCCTTCAACTCGGGCAGTCTCGAGAACACACCTCGGATATAGTGTATGTGATTGTGGCTGAGATCGATCGACCTAAGCTTTTGATTGGCACGGAAAGTAGCCACGTCAAGAAACACGATCTTGTTGTGACTGAGGTCTATCGACTCGAGATCGATCAACGATATAAAGGCATCCTTGTCGACCGACTCGACCGCGTTGTAATAAAGCGAAAGGGTCTTTAGGGACGGACAGCAGCGAAAGCAATTGAGCGGAATGTCCTTGAAATTGTTGCTACTGAGATCGAGGAAGTTTAAGGCGTCCAACCTGGAATAGCCGTCTTCCGGGAGCTGGGATATCTCGTTCCAAGCGAGTCGCAAGGACGTGAGATGTTCTAATCTTCTTAAGGACGTCATGGGAAATACTCTGATCTTGTTCTCTGCCAGATCTAAGTCCTTTAAAGTGCCCTCAAGCCCGGCAAAGGCGTACTCCGAAATTTTCATGATTTGATTACCCTTCAGGTTCAGTTTAATTAACGCGAGCCCAAAGAAACTGAAGCTAGGCAGATCGTAAACGAGGTTGGCCTCCAGGTCCAGCGCTTTGAGTAGGCTCAGCGAGGCCATGGCCTTTTGAGGTACGTGAGGTAGTCGACCGGATACGAGTGCCAAGGATTCCAGGCTTTTACTGAGTCGCGTAAAAGCATCCTCGCTTATTTCGCGGATCGCGGAATGCGATATTTGTAGATGCCTAATTTGCGAGCCCGCTGGGAAAGCTGCAGACCGAAGTTCCTCTACTTTCCGATCCAGTTCATACACGCTCAATGATTGAACGAGCGCCCCTGGAACAATCGCGAGATATTTCAATCAAAGCTGACATGCTTTGTAAGTTACAACGACGAGATGCAAAGCTAAATTCTTCTTTCTATTTTTCTTATTTTTTTATCGAATACGCGTAAAATATTTTATCGAATATCGATAAATACCTATACATAAAAAGAGGTCACGTCTTTAATAAATATTATATTTGAGATTTTTTTATCATATTAAAAAACGAGAAATTTGAAATAAAAGAAGTAACACAAAATTTAAAAAATTTAATAAATAGTATCAGAAGCTTTTTTTGAAATTTTATAAAAGTATATGAGATTAAAGAGAAGTGAGTATTAATAAATTACGCGATTTTCCTAATTATAGCCGACTTAATCTAAAATATTTTCTACCAAATGAGAATTAAATGAGAAAAATTAAATATTTTTACAATCTAAAATATCTTTTAATAAATAAGAAAAATTAAATATTTTTACAATCTAAAATATCTTTTACTAAATAAGAAAAATTAAATACTTTTACAAAAGAGATATTCCAGAAATACAATTATGTTAAGATATCTCTGAAAACTCTGAGATGTAAAATTACCTGAAACACTTGAAAATTGAAAGCAAAGAAAACAAAAAAAAAAAAAAGAAATAGAATCTAAAAAAGTATATACAATAGCTTATTAACTATTTGCACAGATACTGGAACGGTCTCTCGAGCCATTTCCTTTTTTTATTTTGCGCCACAGCTGTTCCTGCCAGTACGACGTTACCATCGTTTTACGTATGTATCGCTATACAGTGGCTGTTTCTACTTATGTATGCGAACGGAATACGTGTTCTCCCCGCTGATCCCCGCTTTTTGCGTGTTGTATCGTGGATGGTTTACCTTCCTCGCCGGCGGCGTGTATCACGCCGGACAAAGCGCTCCTGAGGGACTCCTCGGTAGCACCTGCGCACTCCAGGAACAGACCGCCGTTCTCGAAGTTGTAACACGGGCAGCCGGGTATTGTGTCCGGTGGCGGACACTTGACGCCCCTCGCTTCCTGTGTCGCCATGCAGGCTGCCAGAATCACCGAGTAGATGATGCGGAAGCCGTCCCGACGGCGATTCCACCGATTGTCACGTTCTCTGCACGACGGGGTCGACGATTGTCGCCACTTTCGCCTGGTCCGTGGCCGCGTCGTCCACATATTATTATTATCGCACCGCTTCGTTCCCGGCTCGTCCCGATTCGTTCATCGTTTCTCGCGCCGACACTCGGATTTTCGCACCGTCACGGATTCTGCGAACAATGAGAAACATCGCCGGGATGAAATTGGACGTGAACACGAGACGGGGCCTGCTATCGTCCTCGCGAATACACGGTTGGATACGTCGTTCAGATATGAAGACTCTCGAGATAAATGTTCAGGAGTGGCCGGCGAATGCCCGGATTGAACGGTACCATTTTTATCTGATTCTCATCGACATATAAATGAGACTTCAGATTTAGACTATATCGAAATCTAATGTCGGAATATCCTGTATGATTCTCGATAGCCATTTGGAACTAGAAAATGTAAGAAAATCTAAGAATATGTAAAAAGAAGGATTCGTAAAACGGAAGAAGTTTCATGTGTCTTGTCGCTTGATATGTTTTCATTAATATCATGGTTAAGCTTTTACATATTAATTGCTATATTAATAGATATGTTAGCACTTAAATATTTAAAAATTTATAATTTTCAAACCGTTCGACTTGTTTAAATATTTAAATTTATTTTTCAGAACAAATCACTATTTATAATTTGTTAAGTGCACGTTCAAATTTATCTTTTTCTTCTTTAGGAATAAAATAAAACAATAAAGGATCACAAATCTCAGTTTCGCGTGTTTTCTTCTCAGAAATTGCCGTTGCTTGTCTTGTCTATGGTTCGGATCGTCTACAGAAAAATATGGTTATCCTGTTTTCGACGAACCATGCGAAACGTGTACACGTATATACTTTTTGGACGAACCTCAATTTTCAACAGGACAAGATTGGATCTCGCGGGATCGAAAAGCCGACAGGTAATGTCCTAAAAAAAACATATATGTATGAAAGAGAAAGAGAGAGAGAGAGAAAGAGAAAGGGAGAGAGAAAGAAGTCAACAGCGTCGTTAGTCACTGGTCTCGGTGTCTCGTTCAAAAGATATCCCGAAGATCATCCGACGGACGGTCGTAATTTAATGCTCGCAGTAAATCACCGTGGCTCGGGGATGCTGTCGCATAGCCGCGTGACCCGTTACGATCGGAAAAATATGACCGGATTGGGCGGTTGCCAGATGGTGTCTTAAGACGGTGTCCGGATCGGTCGACGCGAGGCGGTCGGGGATCACGTGTGGCGACATGATCGAGAATACGAAGTGGTAAATGGACGCCGATTTCCGTCGTGCACCGTGTACGGCATGTCATTCTTTGGATAACTTTGTTAGGGCCGTGCTTGTAGCCGGAGGTAACGTTAGGTCATTGGCTGCAGCGCCGGAGTAGAAAAATCAATATGCCCTCGCGACTCCTACGCCAAGGGATTTTATTTTTTAATCCGCTCGCGCTTATCGTTCCTGCTTAGGCAGTTCCCTCCCCCTTCTTCCCCCTCTCTTCCTCATTCCATGAAATTCCGTATTCCAAAGTGACCGTGTCAGATATCCTCTCGTTCGCATCCCAATTAATTAATTCGCTAGATTTTCAAGAGAGATATCCAATTTATTATTTCTGCTGGAATTAAGGCAGTTAATTAAATTTCATTCTAATTAGGTGACAGGCTAATTATATAGTTTAAATTACATGGCTAGGTTGAATTATATTAAGCTACAGTTCGTGATTGTTTTTTAAAAAATAAAAAAGAGCAACGAGAAGCAAAATTGTAAAATATTACTTGGTAAAATAAAATATAAAATTGTAAAATATTACTTGGTTTAAGAATATAATGTTGTGACGTAAAATATTAATGTTGAAACATTAACGTTAATCATAACGCAATAAAATAAATACATAAATACACATGCGGGACAAGCTACAATTTTATATCATAAGTTGCGTCTTCTTCTGAAATTTAGGACTTTGTAAATTAAATATAATGTATATTAAATATAAATATAAATTTAATTTTGAATCTTTATAATATAAAAGTAACACTAATATACATTTAAAAATAATATGATAAATTATTGAATGTTTTTTCATTTTTCAATGGTGCATTTTTCTTCGAATTTGTCACACATAATTCTATAATTGTTTAAAATCACAATGTAACATGTGTCATGTAACATATTTAATTGAGAATTAATTTAAGGATATTTCTGATTTTATGATATTAAACAAAATTATACAATTTATAGATGTTGTTGTACTTTTGATGTAATAAATGAAGAGTTGACGAAGAGGAGTTTGTCTTAACCCTTTGAGGGGCGGTGGTAAATTTACCACCTATTTTACTTTCATTTTCTTTTCATTTCTTCGATGTTTCACTCCTTTAACCTATACTAAGGCGTTTTTTAGATTCTTAGGTAACTAAGTTATATATACAACCATTACGAAAAATTAGGCTAACTGACTTGTTTTTTTTATTGTTATAAACAATCAATTGGAAAAAAATCGATTTTTTCCGGAAAAAATCGGCGATCGGTAAACGGATAAAACTACAGCTCTGAAAATTTTTATACATATTTTCTATACTTGGTACTATTATATATATTTTTTGCAAATTTTTTGACACACTGGTTTTTTCAAAAAAATTTTTGAATTTTGAATAACCCCAAAACCTAATAACCCAATAACCGAATAACCTTGTTAATAATTTAAAAAAATAATAATAATTGAAAATAATAATTGTTAATAATTGAAAATAATAATTGTTAATGATTGAAAATAATAGTTGCCATCTTGGATCCGCCATTTTGAATTTTGAAATTCTGACTGCAGAATCGCAATCAGCGACCCCAAAAACCTTAGAAACCTTGGTGATTGATTCTTTTAAAAAATGTGCCCCTCAAAGGGTTAAGGGGTTAGGACCACGAAAGGAAATGATGAGAAAAGGTCTTCTTCAAGCAACTTGAGATACTTTTTTACGAAAACGCACTAATTTATTTGACAACACTTATAATGGTTTCTATGTAACTTTATTATTCACCGAGATCTTGACGAATGTGATCTTCGATCACCGAACTGGCACTATTAGCCATTCTTATTCTTCTTTAATCTTTCGATAATCGCTTATATCTTGTTCTAATTTGGCTACGTATCCTCGTTGCTTAATAAAATGCGCTCTGTCAATGGTCATTTGTAGTTTCCACGACTTTGCATTCTTGCTGCATGGCTTGTTGCTATGCGACTATTATTACATCCGATGACATTGTATTTTTCGAGCTACAACAACATAATGAGTACTCAGTCTCGGTTTTGTGTAAAGATCAAATACGTCTTGTTACGCGAAATAAATAAAGTTCAGTCATACGTTACTGGAATACGTTACTCTCTAATTTACGATACTAGCAAGAGATAGGGAAAACATGAAATGAAATGAAATGCCTGTGTTGCCGTCGTTTCGAAAGTAGATGAGCTTATGTACCATTATAAATTCCAAGAGGTATGCATATCTTTAATATATTAGATCGAATTGTAAGGTCGAACTTTGTCGTTTGAAAGCATGAAAGTTCTACTCTGTAACTTCCGGATTTCGCCCATTGTTCTTGTTTCCGAACCGAGAAATCTTTCGTGTACTCGATGTTTTACTCTCGAAGGACTTGGCGCAATATTTGCATAGTGTTATGTAATGTCACGATATTCGGCAGGTTTGTGAATCTACTGGAAACAAATGCGATTAGTTCCCTCCCATGTGTCACACGTTAAAAAGATTTTCGTCAATATTATGTAGTTAACTCTAACTTTGTAGTTAACTTTTCATTAATATAATTTAACTTTATCAATTTCAAGCAAAAACATATATTTTTTTTATATATTTATCTATATTCTATATATATGAATATATATATATATATATATAAATTCTGTATATTTTTATATCGTAAAAATATTTATAGTGGCGTGCAAAAGTTTCCGGCCAGCGACATTTTGCATTCAAATTTAAAAAAAAAAAATTTAATCAAATTTTAACCTTTATCAGATATAAGTACAAGATATAGGAAACAAAATAATATAGTGAATCTGATAAAGGTTAAAATTTGATTAGATTTTTTTTTTTTTATAAATTTGAATGCAAAATGTCGCTGGCCGGAAACTTTTGCACGCCACTGTATATCAGGCTCTTAACAGAGCATTAATCCAGTTTATGTTTAAATATCTCGTAACTAATATTAGTTTTGATATGATATTTATTAGTTACTTAATTTGTTTGCGCTAAATTAAGTCAATAATAAATTGAACATAGATAACTGTATTTCGAATAATTAAATTTACAGCAGAAATTGGGAGGTTAAAAATAAGAATAAGATTATTAAGATGAAAGATATACAATAAGATATTTACAAAGTTTGAAAGCTAACTCATTATAAAATAAATTATAATAAAATTTCTTATTATTATGTGTCAGCAATGTCACAATATCTGCCAATATATAAAATTAAAAAATTCTTTGTACTAAATCTAGAGTTCTCTAATTTACAAAAAAAGTTAAAAATATATTAAGAAATTCAGAATAACAATAAAGACAGATCTCTAATCACTTCAAACTTTTAACTGAGATTGCTTCTAAATTTGCTAAATATTTGCTCGGAAACAATCAATAGAAGCTACACGATTAATATTCGTGATCATGCAATTAAAAATCTCAAAGCAATTATGTGGAATGTTCTGCGGCGGGAAATTGGTGAACTCGCATTCGACATTTCGCTTGCGTATTTCGATGCTTTTTTCCATCGAAAGTTTCATCGGCTAAACTTTCTTGTCGTCTGTGTCGTTCTCGCACGCGATTAACTACCGAATACCGCGAGCGTCAAGAAACGGGCGATCATGCCACCCGGAATCTGCGTTACGTTCGAACGGATTCCGCTTTCGGTGGGATACACTGAGAGTCGATCGGCGTTTCCGAGAGTCGGCCTGACTCTCCGGTCGGAAACGTTCTGGTCCATTACCGCCGTAGCGAAATTGAATTTCCTCGGGATGGCGGTGCGGCTTGACGCCGCGCGCAAGCTCGGATTAAATCGTTGCGGCCACCGAGCAAACCGCAGCCACTAATGAAGCGTACCGCGTTGAATGTAAAAGATTCCCCCTTGCCTTTTCCCTTCTCCTCCGCGTTGCGCGACACCACGGGGACCACGAGGTCCTTCGCGTCCTCGCACGAAATTGTCATCCGGCTCTCTCTTTCTCTCTCTTTTTTTCCTTCCGTTAGACTGCATCTTAAAGAGAGAGCAGCATGGCCTGCGGTGGGTGAAGATGAGTGGTGCGTCGGAAGAGCGCATGGTACAACGGATGTATCTGTGCATACGGCTACTCTCCTTCTCTCACCTACTTGGGAGGGGCCGCCTAACGAGCTCACCGGAGTGCTTTGCAGTTGTTCACCTATTTAAATAAGAACCGCCGATGGTAATGAGAATGCAAATGGCGCGACACGCCCTACGCGAGCTTCGTCTCACACGCTATGGAATAATAAAAAGGTCGCGGCGATGAGGCGGGTACTTGTGTATATCGCGAGCTTTTCAACCCTCGGAAATCGTAGAGGATTGCGACCGGGGACGACGATGATTGCGAGCACTGATTTTTCTTGCTTGCCGCGCTATCCAGATCTAGAATTTGAATTAAAGACATAGTAGAAAATTTAATCGAGACCGATTGAGAGGTGTAGATACACGCGTTCTCATGCTGCGTGTTGAATAAGACTATAAAGCTGCGAATTATAAGTTGTACTGGCACGATTTATGATTCTGATCGTAAAGAAACAATTGTACCATGATAAAAACGAACTTTACAATCTCGATTCCTCGAGAGAAACACTTTCCGTCATTGGTTAAGAAATAAGTGAAGAAATTGTTATTTGTAGATAGAACTGAATTTACAGACGAGGTTAAATCGGAGGAAACAATAAATTTCACAAAATGTCTTACGCATTATGATAGATATCAACTAGAAACGAATTTTTGAGCTTTTACGAAGAGAATCTTACGGGACTTTGCCTTTTTCTCCTCAAGATTGAGACGGTTTCGTTCTAACTGTTTGATGTGTTATTCTATCAACTACTGTTTCTGCTTGAAATCTCCTTAATTTGTTTCCTTTGTAACGTCAGATTCTTTCCTTTTAAGAAAAATAATTTCAACGATAATCCAATATAAACTTGTTTGATTATAAAATATTTTTCTTAAATATTATAAAAATCTTATAAATATTATAAAAATCAACTTTTTTTTTAGCCTTCGTCAATCGAACAAACGAAAATGCACAATCGCGGTATTGTTCACGTTGTCACAGCGGGAATTATTTCGTCTAATAAATAATGGCGCTGTGGAAATAAACTCATGTGGCTGAAAACGAGAAATCGTGATACACTGGCGACAAAGCGGGATCTTTGTTTTATGAGTTCTAGGGCCATCGTGAAGTAACGTCGTCGAGATCGTTTAATAACTTGTACTTCACCGAGCGAGTTCTGTTCATCCTGGCACCGAGGCAATATCGCGTAATTTCTGTTCGGAAATAAAATGCTTCCCTTCCGCGAGTTTACCAGCTTTAATCGTGTTCTGTATCGGAAACGTCTCTGTAATCCGTGTGATGGAAAATCCCTCCGAAATGATCAACGTTAAGTCCCTAATTTATTGATCGATCATTAAAAATTAAGCCGCAGGACGGACGCCGACCTATTTACGTGCTTCACATAAACTCACGTTTTATCTCGAGATCGCGTTACGAATAGGTGAAGCGCGCGAAGGGCACTGCCGAATGTATCCGGTAAGTTTTATCGAACGGTTTTAGTAGCGGAGTTCTCCTAAGTGCACGATGTCTTAACGTCAATCGGTTTTCGTTTTCAAGACGATAATCTATTTATAAATTGCTTTCGAAGAAACTAGATGCCAGTTTTAATTGTTTCATATTAAGACGAAAACTTTCTTTCGTTTTATGTCACGTTGACTTTAGCTTAAGCACAAACCTTTTTATTCTCGATTCGCGTAATATTGTAAAGCGGAAAGATACGATCTTTTTGGATATTTTTATGAAGAAGAAACGTACTTTGTTAGAGAATTTGACGTAAGGTAGACCGGGGAATAAAGTGCCATTTTTTGCATTTTTTGCTCTAAAAGAAACGATATTTAATTTACACATTGTGTTGCTATTTATCGAAACTAGAGTCTTTGATTACAAAAGGCAAAAAGCGCATATATTCTTCATTAAAAAGATATTACAAATTTTGCAAAGGACGTCATTTGACACTTCTTACCCCATATGCGGGGAAGTTCCACATCGTGGAGTAACTTTGCGGCATTGTTATTAAAAAAGTATAATAGAAATAACCATTTTAGTAATCACACTATTGAAATAATATAATAAGATTAATACATTAATAAATATTTACTTAATCTAGTTGCAAAAATGATCCCTTTAGACCAAAATAATTGCGAATATTTTATTTTTGGCTTCAAGCGCATAGGCACGTCCATGTCTATGCTTTCAACAGTTACCGGACAGTTGTAGTGACCCCACTCTTAGTGTTGATGAAATTTTCAATGAATAAATGATTACGTTACCGAGAAAAAAAGGATGGACCTTTTTCCCTGGAGATCTTTACTCCCCGGTCAATCCTATTTATTTATTTGAGATAAAAAGTCAATCTGCGTAAAAATTATATCAAGTCGAATGTACATCATATTAAGTGTCGCACCTATATTATCTTATACGTAACGGAAGAAAGTTTTCCATTGCTCCTATCATTTACGTCAATGCAAATCTTATCTCTACTAACTACCGCTAACATATTTGTTTGATATTATCTTCCTTATCCGAGCAATAAGATTGCAATACAAAAATGATTTCCTTTTATTTCCTGTGTTTTTTTGCAATAACACGTAGAATATATTCTATAGATAACCAACTTTCAAGGCTAATTCGAATAGCGTGCGTAATGCAGTAATGCATAGGCTGAGTGAATGGTCGAAAAGAAGACAATAAATGGTTAACAACGATACATGTTTTAAATGAGAGTTCATTCTTTCCCTCTTCCTTGTAGTCATCCTGGTAAGACGCTGATTTCTTTTCGTCTCACAATCTTTATTATTATTAGTCAATGTTTACAATTATCTATATAAAATTATCTAAATAATTGTTTGATAAATAAAATAAAGAAATGGCTTCATTTTATCTTTATCTAGATTATTAGAATATATATTATCTAGATTTTTACCTTAGATGAGAAAAGCGTTATCTTTTTTTAAATTATCTATGTTAATATGTAACGAGTTTAGTAGGATTTTAAAACATCACCTTTTATATGAACCAAATGTTTGCGCTAATAAATTTATTCGGTTTACTTGCATTTTCTATATTCGGGTTTTCATTTTCTCTTTCTGCAATGCTCGAATATATATCTATCTTATTTTTTGTATATTAAAAAAAGAAAGTACAACATTGAAGTACATATTTATCTAAATCTAAAGATTAGGTTTTCTTACTTTATCCACATAGAAGAAAAAACAGATTTTCTTCAAGCTTGCTATCATCGGCGCCAGTGAGGCGCCTAAATAACAAATATATGTACCACACAGAAATCACTTGTCAGACAAAACATTAAAAAAAGGATTTTTTTAAGAAAATTTTATTTTAAAAATTTATATTATAAATAAAATATGGATATATTGCTTCTATATTCTAAAGTGTTTTGCTTAAAAGCAATATTATTTTTAAATTATCTAGAAATTAAACGACTTATAATTTCCTCTTTTATTTAAATAAATTTAAAATTAAATTATCTTTATCTTATCTATGATACATTTATTTGTAATTTATCTTATTTTTATCTAAATAATTTTGAGATATTTAAACGGAATATTGTTATTATATACCAAGATATTTGGCGTGTGAATTTATAGTTAGAACGAATCGTATTCTTGGTAAACGCTGCTGTTGATTTAATTCCTACGAACCCGAATCAGAAAAATTCATACGGATCGCGAAACCATAATTCTCTTTTTCAATCAAATTCCGTATTTAAAGTTGAACTCTCCGTTAAATCACATTCTTCAATTAAGGGTTCCACCGTGAGAATTTCCGACACGAAGTAATTTATTTCGAGTGGAAAATATAAATGACGTTGAGAATAATAAACCGCGAGAGGAATTCGCGGTTAAGTAAGAGCTAAAGTTTCGGTCCGGTCTCGTGCAGATGATAGATCCGTTTGCCGTCGCTCGTCGAATTGTTTCGCGCGAGCGCGCGCGAAAGAAGAAATTAGATCCTGTAGTCAATTTAAATGCCTCGAGCTCATCGCGATATATTCATAAAGAAGGTTTTGCAACTGGGACAATTGATGGCTCGCGTCGATCGCGATCTCTCGACGCGACAAAAGATTGAAAATCAGCGAATCTCGTCGAGTCCAGTCACGGATATGGTGGATGGATCTCTGTAGGAAACAAAGGTGCGGAGAGCGTTAAATCGCGACACGTCGTAATCCGTTACGGGCTACTGGCTTTAAGGCTTGCAGACCTGCTTAGAGTACAAAGCAGCGAGTATAAAATATCGTCAAGCAGTAGTCTCGGATATATTTTTTCCTCGGCGTTGCCCGCGTATAAGATAGCAATGCTGTCGCGACGCGTGAGAGCGGAGCGGGTTGGACGCGTCCTCAAAGGAAATTTAACCTTGTTGATCTAGCAAAAAAGTTCTCGGCGGTGCAATTAGTACGTAGCGCGTGGAACAGCTCTGAGAGCATCCGGACTGCGGATAAGATTTCATTAGTCGTACTTAGCGGTTTTAAGGGCTAATTACCGTAGGAATTAAAAGGGAAATCTTTTCTTACACGGGAGGGGCTTGTGCAAATCGTGTGTTTAGGTAAATAGGATGCAAAAAGGTATTTCGAATATTATTGCGAAGCGTTGAATCCATCAATATTTGAATGCGAGACTGTTATTTATGTTTAGATTCGCAACGTACGTTTTAATTACGCTTTTTACATTATTTAATTTTTTTCTTATAAAATCGTATACAAAGGTAAACAAATTTTTATATATAAATATATATAATTATATACAAAATATGTCCATATGTTTTTTTCTCACAATTTCTCACAAAAATAATTTCTGTTCATATATATGTATATA
Organism: Cephalotes varians; assembly: GCA_037157785.1. Taxonomy (NCBI): domain Eukaryota; kingdom Metazoa; phylum Arthropoda; class Insecta; order Hymenoptera; family Formicidae; genus Cephalotes; species Cephalotes varians. The sequence continues at coordinate 107,067 of JANQDE010000066.1, forward strand.
TATCGTATATATATATATATATGTATATATATATTTATTTTTTATTTTTTATTACACACACACACACACACACACACACAGACTAAATAATGATAAAAAAAAATAAAAAATAAATGTAGAATATAAGTGAAGAATAATTTTAGATTTTTTCTTTTATACAAAGTAAAGTTTGAAAAAATAAGAATAAAATGCTCATACATAGTTATATGTATATAACTTTTCTGTATTTATTCTCATTATTTCAAATTTTACTTTTTATAAAAAAAGAAAAAACAGTGCTAAAAATTTTTTTTAATTTAATTTAATAATATTTTAATTTAATAATATATTCTTTTTTCTTATCATTAATCAGCTTGTATATACAAATGGAACTATTTGTGAGAGGAAAAACATATGGACATATCTTGTATATAATTATATATATTTATATATGGCAAATTTTTTACCGAAAATGGTTAGATGCAATATATTTTCGCATTTTTATGCGTAACTGGAAGCTAAAAATGCAAATGCAAAAAAGGTGTAGACCTACATCTCGGGCTTCGGCGAGATGGAAACAGAAAAATTTAAATCAGAGCGTTTTACGTCACATGCTTTCTTGGGTATGAACGTCATGCAACGTTATGTCGGCTTCTTGAAATAGTCCGTGAGGAATACGTAAATAGCACTTTCGAGATTTATATTCATGAAATAAAGTAAACAGTTATAAATATACGTAGGTATTAAATCATTGTGTACAATATAAAAATGTTTAACAAATTTTTAACGTATTTCTAATAATAGTAATAATTTTTCAAATAAATTAAATCACTGCCAACTTCGGTCAAAGCTAGCTGTTGGTGCTCAATAATATTTCTATTTTAATGTGTTAATAGTTTGAATGTGTACTGGATTATAGTGTTTAAATTTAAAATAGAAATATTATTGCGCACCAACAACTTGCTCTAGTTTTGATCAAAGTTGGCAGTGATTTAATTTATTTGACTTATTCATATAGCGGTCGGAAATTTATTAATAATAATTTTTATTGCATACACACTTATATTATCTATAAAATCAATCTGTAGAATCTCGTATATTCGTAAATGAAACTCTTGATACAATACAAAACAAAAAAGAAAATTCTAAATACATTATCATTTGAGCATGTATAGTTACTAAATTTAATTAAATAAAATTGTCTACGTGCGAGTTTTTTATTCGGAAATTTGTAGACAAATTCAATCTAATCCATAATTATAATTAACTTTGAATTAATCTTATTTTACTTTACTTCCAATGCATTCAATATTATTAAACTGTCAAATATTATTTTATTCGAGTTACTTTAATAAAATAATTTTAGAATTGTAAGAAAGAGAATAATATTTTTCAACGTCGCGCTCAAGTAAAATAAATTGCAGAACATTCTTTCGTGTTACTTATGTACAAGAATAACATCTTTATTTTTACATCAAAATAACGAATGAGTGCTCGAGTAAGATAAATGAATATATGCTGAAAACAGAAGAACATAAGACTCATCTATAAATGTTCAACATATATTCATTTGGAGAAAGAGTATCTCTAGAAGAAAAAGCTTACACGAAAGCATGAAATTTGAAATGTTATACAAATATTTACGGAAGTATTAATTTTCTATTTTAAATGTCATTAAACGTAGTAATTTGTGAAGTTTTATAGGTACATATGTCATATCGTGCATTATTAAGATTTTTATAAAAAACTTTAATAAGTTCTACGAAATACATATACGACACATTGTGCATTTTACAGATATTCAATATTTTTGCATTTGATCTGTTTATCTGTTTTGCATGATCTGTTTATATTTGACATTAATAAGAATGGCACGGCAACTGATTAGTTTTCGTTTTATTTCGGTAAATATCGAATTTACAGAGATGTACATTTACGAGATGTACATTTTTAGCTTTAATTAGATGTGTACGAGAAATTATTGTTTTTAATTGTTTTCCAATCAAGCATGTATTTTTTTCGCATTTGCAACGCAAAAATTTTATAAGAAAAAATCGCAAAATCGTAAAGCATAAATAAAACATACGTTACAATTTATATCTGATTCGTATAAGGTTTACAGTAGAAGAATAAAAGTAAATATTGTGAGATAACACCTGTGAGAGATAATAACATCGTACGATGATTATGTCATATGGAAAAAGAAAAAATCTCTATATCTTATATTATACTGTCATCCCCACCATTAAAGCTCAACATTACGGATAATGAAGATACGAAGGCGTTTATCTGACTGCGATATAATTACATCGATACGCCGTGTTTGCGTGTATCTAATCAATATACAGAATGTAACGATTTCAATATAATGAATTCATTTACATAATACATGCATCTAAAGGATAAATATTCCATCAAAACAGATGAAATGATACATATTCGTCGTCCATAAAATCTATTCTTAATGTGGTTATTCATATTAATTCAGTGGTCATTCATATAAAATATACATTTCGTCAAATGTCACTTTCCGAATCGCAAAAAACTAATCTGGGAGAATGAGAGATCGCAATACAATTGAGAAATACCATTCTTGACGATGCCAAAGCTCAAAGCTTATCTTAGAAGTGAGTCACGTTCCTTTCTCTGCTATCGCCAATCACTGTTTCCAATGTACAGAATGGATCAGATCATTTTGTGATAATGAGGTTTCTTAACTCTTTGTCAGAGGATCTGCCTCGTCTCAACTTCTCAGTTGGCCTCTAAACTTAGGAAGTGCCAGTTCCTTAGATGATCGGCTGATCTCCTTGTAATATCGAGAGACCTTCTCGGAACATGAGCTTCGATTCGAGCTTCGACTGCTTCTCTGTCCTTTCTTCTAAAGCTTATTTTCCGAATCTCTCTTTCGTTCTATCCATCTCTCTTCTCTGCTCTCTGTCTCCTCACCAATGGATATTACATATATTACATGTATTACATGCATTATAAGAAAATGCATCCGAAATCATTATATATTCGAGAATTAAGAAGCTGATTTTTCGTGAAAAATAAAATAAAAAACGTAATTTAAATTCTTTTTGTTTTTATTTACGAAAAAAAAAAATGAATAAAAATTGGAAACGAAGTGAGAGAAATTGTCCCTATATCACGATTTCAAACGTATTTCATACATTATTATTCAGGAATATGAATTCATTCTAAAATATTCGCATAATAATTACGTGAACAATATGCATTTCTATGGAGTCTCTACTTTAATCGCGGCTAAGCTGTATTAATAATATTAAATCCTTTTAATAATACATGTATTGTGATTTTTGCATCATGCAAAATGATACTCCCATATTGAATATTATCATATCACATAATTATTACTTATTTATATCTGCATACATATTTTGACCAGTATTATAATGACGCCGTAATATCATATTAATATTGATATATATTTGCATGGACTAAAATTCGCTACTTCTAAACTTCATTTCCTGGAGTGATGCATCATTTCCAAGGCGATACATTAAACAAGTTAAACAAGCAGACGTAGTTGATTTCCTGGATTGCAGCGGCATCATTTCGCCTCATATTCGTCAGACGCAGTAATTAAATGTGTAATCAAATGCGGTCATCTTCGAGATTATCTGCGTGCTTAATGGCGTGTATTTTCCCATGCGGAAATGAAAACGTCCGTTGGCCGAGGAAAGTTAGGCCGGATGTAAGTTAAATCGAGGACATCTCACGTATAATCCGAAGGCCTGGGTGAAGTATTATGAGGTGACTTCCGTATTTATCGTCAGATGAATGTCACAGAGGATAAGCAAATTTGGCTTACGGAAGCAGATCTGGTCGCTCGGTGCGAAACTCGCGATTCCGGACGGGGCCGGACGCTAAACCCAGACAGGGACGATCCAATCTGCTTGTAAAAGCAGAAACGCCACGGAGGTCCGGTCCTCCTCTCGTAAATCCGAGGCGGAGCCGCAATCTCGATGGATTACGTACACTCCGCTGCTATTTTACAATGCGACAGAGAGGCGAACGCGTGAAAGGACACCCTTCGCAACTTCCTAAGCCCGCGTGAATCTTTCTCGCCTTCATTCTTCGCGTCTTAACGATAAATTTTTCGCCGCTCGCCCCGCCGAACGCACATTTATTTCCCTTGCTAATCGGCGTCGTTAAGCGGCATCTACAATGAGATTTTTTAGCATAAGTCTCAAGCTTTAAATATTAAGCCGTAAAAAATTGACCAATCATAATCAATTATTCTCCTCATAGTCAACTTGATTGGTCAATTTCTTACGTCTTAAGACTTAAGAGGATCCTAAAGTCGTCTGTTTTACTAATAGAATGCGATTTTTTTTAAAAACGCTATTTTTCTAATTGCCAGTAACAATAATGAAGAATTTTATAAGAAAAATGACAAAAAATTGAAAAATTACAGTTTTTTATCGACTTAAGCCGATATTACTGTTTATAATTTATTTATGGAAAAAAATTTTTAAATCTGTAAAGGCAATTATTTGAAAATTAGAAAAATAGCGTTTCTGAAAAAATCGCATTCTGTTGATAAAACAAATGACTTTAGGATTCCCTTAAGAATTACGTCTCAAAATCTTATTATAGATGCCGTTTTTTTTTTAGTCGCGAGCAAATAAAATAACGGTAATCATTTCCGCTAACACGTATTCGTAATGCGGATACAAAGTTGTCACAGTGATAATAAGACGTCGACGTGTGAGCAGCGAGAAACTTGCAGACTGGCTCGGAATGGCTCGGGGCGTTATGCTAAGACGCGTTAATGTGGAAACAAATGCAAGAGTTCTCTGTTCCCGACGTGCCGTCGAGATGTTTCGGAACTTTTGCCTTTGCGGGGAAATTCAGCTTTGGCGCGGAAAAAGGACCCGGCTTTCCGCAAAGCGGCTGCGTTAAAAATCCGCGATGTTCGTGACATAACGTTCTCCTTTGGGATCGGAAAGAGAATGGGATTCTCTTACACGAGAATGGGGAAGTACATATATCTTTCTTTTTATGCACTGCACATAGACATCCCGACGCTAAACGTTCCGTGGATATAAATATTCCCCTCATTAAAACTATGCGAAAAATTCGTGTAAACGCACGCGCGGAAAAATCTTCTTTCTTAGCCTCTTTTCCATTTTCCAATATTTTTACAGAAGAAATCAACATTCACAGCGCAGCTTTATACAATTGCTTATCTTCCCACACGGCGACAATTTTCATTTTGCGTGCGATCGTACTTTCATCACCTGCGAGTCCATGAGTTATCTCGATGTAATAAGGGTGAAAGTTCGAAATTAAGAACCTCATGTTGCTTTTTTTCATTTGCTTATAGGAGTGATTTGATAATTTCACTGCTCCGTCGTTATAGTATAGAAATTACGCTGTCTCAAAAACTTTGTAATCCAATTGGAAAGTTTCACGCTGATGTAATAACCGCGCTTCAGTAACGAAAAAAGGGCAGGCACTTTTCACAAGAGCTCGAACGACGTCGACAACTACACCGGTAGTTTTTATCTTGGAGAAAACTTCGTCAAGTGTAGCGGTTGTCGCGCGAACGCAACTGATACTCGAGAAAGATTATTTTTGAAATAAATTTAAATTATTTACGTGGTTCCAAATTTTTCGTTCGTGTAAATTTATTAACTGGGCTTATGGAAAATTTCGTACATTAACACGATGTATCATACATTATTTACACATTATAATCTTCGAGAATTCACAGTTAATCAGAAATTAATTATCTATTAAATGAAGAAGGAATTGGTTTGGAATTATTTGTTACGGGATTTATTATTTATGTATATACGCGATTTTGCCGGTGAATATAATCCGCTCGTCCTTATAGCAGGAATATAATTATTTTCTCTGAAACAATACAATAATATTCTACAAAAATATTTAATTGCTCAATTAATTTAATCTAGTAGAATAAATTACTAATTTATAGTATTATTGTGTTGTAAATTGAATTAATTATATTAAATTGCGTTTCCCTGTTACATTCGTGCGTGATAACTTGGAGAAGCTCTTCCATTCCCTTGTCGCTGAGATGAGATGAGACACGATAATGTCGCTCGAAAATTCGCCGAAGAAAAGCGGTAATCTACAACGCCGTCCGAGATGATGGAACCTCGATGAAAACACCTTATCGCCGGAGAAATCAGGTTCTCGCAGCTGGGTTTACGATGTGTGCATGTTAAAGCGACGGTGACTGCATGCATGGTTTATTGGATTCTTCTGACTTTTGTTCTGAGTTGGGGTTAAAGGTCAGCCACTCGGTACTGTCCGTAGACCCTCAGCCTTGAGCGAGTTTTTTTCTGAAAGGGTTTCCGTCAGGCTTGATGCGGGATGGCTTACTGTCGTGATAACCACCGCGGGAACGACCGAGTCCGGAGCAGTCCGTGTCTGTATTTATCACAACCTAAATCTGAAATGGAAGCGAATCCTCGCGACAACTGGAACCGGAACTTTTTTCCCCTCTCGTCGATATCGCGTGGAGCACGAATCGAGTGAGGTCTGTGTTTCGAATTGGTCGAAGTGGTCGAAGCTCATCTGTCTCTCTTTCTCTCTTGCGCAAACAAACGAATCCACGTGCGGGCGGATGAAAAAGGAAAAAAAAGAAGATCAAACTTCGACTCAATTTGCCGCCGTTCAGGAGCGAGGCGGCTAGATTTTCATTTTCGTTGCGACCCTTTCGATGTAGGTATCTGTTAAATGGCAGGGATTAATTACTTTTCCCTTTGCTGGCGTGCTCTTGACGCCTCGTCGAAGTGAAAATCTACGTTGGTTATCTATTTCGTTACTTCGGCTTTATTTTTCGTAGTTTTTAAACCTGACAAATCTCTTCTCGAAAATAAAATATATTTTCACATAGAAATACAATAAAAATGCGCAGAAATTAAAATGAATTTGATGAATTGATAAATTGATTTATGTCTCAAAGAATATAAAAATAAGAATCAAGTTGTTTATGTGTATTAAAATTATAATTATTAAAAAATTACATAGACGTTTCAACTCTCGTTTGAGCTTTCTTCAATATATCAAAGATCAAGAGCGAATCTTATCGAAGTTCTGTTGAACATAGGATGTGATGTGGTGTGAAACAGGAGCACGAGCATTCAGTAATCACGGAACAAAAAGTTATGTTGGCACATGAATTTGATTGAACAATAAAATTTTGGATAAGAAAAACTTCTAAACAAAAGAATTAATTTCTGAGATGATTTACATAAAATAGAATTTGCAGAATAACACAGATCTTCTTAATTTTTATTATATTTTGAATTATTTATGAATATATTTATTTAATTATTTATGTAATCATTTTTTTATGGATGCTTTTTTCTTCTTTTTAATTTTATTTTTATTAAACAAATTAAGAAACTGTCAAAGAGTTGAGAGATTAGAACTTGGGATCTAATATTATTTTTAAATTTAAATAAAATATTCTAGTACTTCAAGTTGCGCGCTGAGCACAGCCAGTCTTGAAAACGCAATCCTAAAGCTGGAGACTAAAGATTTAAAAATATTATTAGGCTAAGTTCTAGCCTCAATCATATTTGGCAATTTCTTAATTTGTTTGATTTATTTATAATGGAAATTTAGTATATTATTTTTATTTATTTTATTTTATTTGTGTGTATATATTTTCTATATAGAGGAACAAATATGTTTATGTGTTGTTATACGACTGTCTCTCATAAGATTATCACTCTGCGCTGAACTGTCTACATATTAACTCTTTGACATTTAATTATATAGTCATAAGATTATTTTAATCATTAAATTTATTCAAATTGAGTTAATTGTCATTTGTCTGCTCATTTAAAATCATTTAGAACTTAATTCAATATCGATCAGCTGTTTTCGGATAAAAATCAGGTGTTTGATAAAACATTTTTATACATCATTTTATTTTAAACCTTTATTTTAAACATGGACAACTTATTCTTTTCACGACGCTGAATTAATTGATCATGCACTCTATTTTAATTTATTTCGACGGTTTCGTTGTATTTGAACTTTAATTTTTATATATGTTGCGAATTTTTATTCTTAATCTTTGATATATTGAAGAAAGCTCAAACGAGAGTTGAAACGTCTATGTAATTTTTTAATAGTTATAGTTTGTACACATAAACAACCTTTTGACTCTTATTAGTATTTTTGTATTTTTTGATTTATATTCTTTAGAGCTTAATTTATCTATATGATTTCTCTGTTCTTTGCTTATTATAAAAAAATGGTTTATTACCGATTTCATAAAAAAATATTGATTAGTATTATCTAAATCTAATTTTAAATCTCGAATATCGAATAATTATAACTTTTTGTAACTTATTATTGTAACTTATTATTTATTCGTAAATATATTTATTGCATATTAATATCTGGATTTGATATTCTTCTCTCATAAATCATTTTCTATATAAATGTTTTATACCAATTTCGATAATATATCAGAAATAGAATTGGTTTGTATTTCAGATAGTCATGAATATATAGCCGATTAACTTGTTAATGATATACGTTTCTTGTTCGTGATAGCATTCGATGGAGAACGATATTAATTTCTATCGGTATAATACGTGTAATTTAGGTGGGGGGAGGCTAACGGCTTTCCTAATGGTTAAATAAGGTTAATCCTGGCATTTAGCTTTAATTCATTTGTTTTCATTCTTGATCGCAGTTAACTCATGGTAATGTGCAAGAGCGTTTCGACAGTAATGCTCTGGTTAAAATTTATGGTAACAACATTCACCGTATCGATTTTACCGCGAAGCGGATTGAGAGGAAGTGGACCCATTTTCTAAGTTTTAAATAATTTCTCTTTTAAGAAGCTTTAAGAAACTATCCACCGCTCTTATAAATTTTTCAACTAGCAAAGTCCGCCATTAAGGCGGCGATAAAAAGACAAAATAGGAAGTAATGAGAAGATTTTTTAAAAATTTCTCTTTTTTATGTAAAAAAAAAATCTTATTTTAATTTTACTGCCACGTCTACAGATCCCGAGATTGCATATTTGTACTTGTCTTTACTTAGATTACAAATTTTATGATGTTCTCGTGATAATCTACGTGTAATGATTCGTAGTTAATCGCAGAATATATCATGCATTATTACATCGCTCCTATTTCACGCCTGTTACCAGAGAATGTCAGAAGCATTACAAGAACGTAAGAGGCAGACTCGACGGTATTTTAACCTCTTTGGGAAATTCGTATATCGGAATTGGCCTTTTTCCCTGACGCCGTAACTCAATCGAGGTTTCTAATTTCAAACGGGGAAGCAGATTGGTTAATCCCCTAAGGGCGTACTTCGCGTTATTATTTATTTGATATGCAGCGCATTCCTTCTTGGCCGATAAAACGGCGGGGAAAAATATGTGAAAACAACACGGATCGAATAAGCGTGAACAAGCGAATAAAGAGAACGACGCGATTATCTGAGAATTTATGACTTTGTTCTTAAAGAATATATACTCTATATTAACAACATCAATGAATTATGAGATCTTTACACACAAAAGAATCTCGATAAGTCTGATTTACACGATGTCTTTTATTAGTAAACCAGTCTTCTAGCGAATTAGAAAAACTAGCAGCTAAAATAATTTTATAAATTATATTTTTCTATACATTTTTGTTATACATGCTTACTAGGTTATTCCAAAAAATATAATTAATAAAATTATAAATAACAAATAGAATAATAAAATTATATTTTTTTAGCTGTGTACTGGTTTTCTAGTTTGCTAAAAGCTTACATGATGTTACTAGTGAAAAGAGCGCATCGTGTAAATCAAACTATACACATACATTTTTTCTCATATATAAATATATTTAAAAGCAATCTCAAAATATCTTCTAGATGCTTTTTGCCATCCTTCTCACGGAGAAATAAATAAATATATAAAATTAAGATAAATAAAGCTAGAAGATAAAATAAAGATAAATAAAAATTAAATTTCAATCTCATATATATATATATATATATATACACATAATAGTTTAACAAAATAAAATAAATACTAATTAGATTTTAGAGAATTTAAAACTCAGTTATATTTATTAGCGGATTTGAAAACAGGGAGAGAGCACTCAGTAAATTGATCTGTTCAGAAATACGATACCGCTGCATCCGATGATTCGAATTACGGACTGGTGGATGGGATGTACCAAGGTATCCATCAGCTTTACGATGTCTGGAGCGCCGTTCGCCTTCTCGTCACGTAAGCTTCGATACGAGAACGAAATAAGTTATCGCTCGACGCAAACGCTCGCATGGCGGGAGCGGCGACGACGGTAAAAACAACAATTCGCTATCAATGCCATATGTTTCCGCGGAAAATGCAAATTTTGTTGCGCGTGCACGACGTCGCGGAGATACGCGCCCGACGTCGCGACGGTAGAGTGTATTCGCGGCCGCGCCGTAGGCTTTGATTTATATGCGAGCCATGGGAGCGTCGTGCGCTCTATGATTTATATGATGCTGGAAAGTGGTGAAGTCGAGGAAATTGTGGAAAAGAACGCTTTTCCTCGGTGAGATGCGGTCCGGTGGCGCAAGTCGATTAATTAATTAATTCAATGGGAGGAGCGCGCACTCTCGACGCCGACAGGAACGCGTCATATACTTTTGAAAGATTAGTACTCATATGCGTTGATATCGCGTTATCATGTTTAATTAAAAAAAAAAAAACTTTTCTTGTTGGATATATCAAAAGAGATTATTTCCGGAACAGGATATCCTTTCTTAAATGTTACGCGAATTTCTCAAACGCGAAAGTTTCTCGCTGTGAATATTGTATTCAAAGAACATCCTTAAAAATTACATGAAATGCACACACGAAAAAGATAGAAATAAATGTATTTTAGAATGCGATTTATAAATTTTAAGTTTTATCAGGATTTCAAGAAATAGAAAAATCATATAAGAAAATTTGTGTGTATAATATTTCGGTCAATATTTTGAATTCTTTTAATTTAATGTTATCTAATATCGTTTAAAAATCCGATTTATCTCATATGAAAAATAAAATTAAGAAGAAAATTATGAAGAAACTGTCTGATACTGTCTAAAAATCGAGCTTATCAGATATGAAAAATAAAATAGAAAAGAAAATGATAAAGGAGTAAGCTTTTCAATTAACTGTAATTTAATCTGACAACTTTTATTATTTAACAAAAATATTTTTGTATTTCAATATACAAAATATTCTCTTTAAATAATAAAAGTGGTCAGGTTAATTGAAAGGTCGAATTTCATTTAGCACACTATTACTAGAAAAATTGAACGTTGTCGTTTTATTGTTGCAAGGTATATCGGATAATTTCATAGAGAGAATTGTTTCTAGGAAAAAATAATCGTACACATTTAATGGAACATTTCAATCTTCAGTTACTAACTATGTTCTTATTTTATAAAATGGAAAGAATATATTATATAGAAAATGTTATTCTGCGATAATTCTGCGGAAATGTATCGTATATTCTCGATATTCGAAGCCTCGCGTCGCGGATGTGGTTATTATATTGAAAAATCTCGTCAAATTTACGGATCAGTCGTATTAGAATTGGACGATAATATTGCATGGCTGGCAAAATCGCAAACTTAAGGGTTAAGCAGTTTATGGTGTTATATCACCTTTCAATTATTCTATCTTACTGCTGCACTCCTGCAGCTGTCTCGCCAAACGTGGAGGACTGTAAAACAATAGATAGTAGAGAGAAAGGAGTTTATTACCGTTTTAGAACCGACAGCTTCTGCCAGATATAGAATTCCTTGGACCAGTGTACTCGTCTTTCTCGCTTCCGACAATTGGATCTTATCTCACTGCTCGTGTTAACGTCGCGACTCTCTCGAAAACTGCGTGCTCTGAAGGGAACAACTGCGTTATTATAAATGAATTAATTAGAGTTGATGGGATTTCTTTAGATTCCACGGAATCTAATGGGATTTGACGGAATTACGCGTATCATCTCGAACATGTTCACTTTTTTGTGATTGTAATTATTTTGTGATTATAAAATCATCTACCTAATAATCAAGAACGTTTTCTAACATATTTTAAACAATTTGATGTATTTGCGATACATTTCCCAAATTCAAATATAAGAGAATAGAATTGATTTAAGGCAGGTTTTAAGAAAAATTTCGTATTGGAATTGCGCATTGTTGCAACAATTTGCCCATGAGAAATATTCTGTGTAGTAATTGGCGAAATAACTTGGATGAGCGTAATTCGATTATTTAAGTGAAGAGTGAAAAATTGCACCGCTTAGTTAATGGTGAACTATTGATGGTCAATAAGCGATCAATCAGAGCGGTAGTTGGTATTATGAATTTCATATGAGACGTGTGTCGTAATTTCTTAGCATCGCACGCGCATGACGTACCGAGTATCGACGAATCAATCTTAGCGCTGTAACTTACGTATTGTATCTGCTAGTTTGATTGTGCCTCTTTTAGTCATTGTACGTATGCACTTTGCGCACGACACATACACGATGCGCCATTGTTACAGCTTAACGTTGCTTTAGCGAGCGAACAATAGTCCTGTTAAAGCTGATGTTCGTTTCCCACTAATTACGGATTGTATTGATGCCGGTACTAAAACAATTCACCAAATTCTGACACTTTAGATTGCACCGTAAGGCCGCTCGATATTGTTTTGCAATACAATCGCAATATGCTTTTGTCTCTGATGACCAAGCTTGTTTTTTTTCTGGACGCAGCGGATGAACGGTGATTTGGAAAATATTATTTTGCCAAAAAATAAAAAAAAAAACGAAAATATCAGCAAAATTTCTCTGAGATAACGTAGCGCGTTTTAAATTTTTGTATAGAGGCTTAAATATTTTTATGCGAAATCCGGAAGCTAGAGAATTAACTTGAAATCTTTCGGAAGTGTTATTAACGTTGAAATGAAACGACGGTAGAAAGCGGTGGCCGCGATGAGTCGTTCAAATCTTTTTAACGTTACTATCTCATCGATCGCGTCCATCGTCGAAAAGCAAGGTTTTGTCGCATACAAGTATGACGAGCGAAAACTCTTTTAATTTTGTTCGCCATCTCTCGAAAACTTTTCGTATCCACTGCTGTACACTCGGCACGTTCGTCACTTGAATCCGCTGAAACTGAACTCCCGCGAGTTGCCAGATGTTGATGTTGGTCGTACAATGACACTTACGGTAACCCGCAAAGAGACGTCGCGAGCGAGTGGTAGTGCCGTTTAGTTAATATTCGAATCGTCTTGCCTTGGGTTTACAAAGTTTTGCGAGTATGCGATGCACGCTTGGTAAATAACATTTGATCGTAGTTACATCCCCGTTACGTGGCTCACTTTTTTGCAAAGCAAGCAAAAACTAATTCTTTCTAACATAACTTGGAAGTTACATATTCTTTAAATCTTAATTTAATCAATGTTATCCATTTTCCTTATCTTAATTTTGTTTCATAAACAAAAAAATCTGGATATAAAGGATTAAGTTTTACGATTAATCAAGTGAGTGGATCCTTATAAATTCGACAAGGGATTTTTTTCTGGAATATTTCTTGACTGGTAGAGAAAGTCCCGTGTGTAAATCACTTCTAGCTAACTTGCGAAAATGATAATACTAAGGATTTAGCAACGTATAATCATGCAACTCGGTGAATTACGGCTAGTGGCGAACTACCTAAAGTAACTTCGTAAACACCTTAACTACCGTAATCCGAAATTATTGGCGGCATTAGCCCGCATAAGTGCTTCCTTTAAGAACATCGCGGTTATTATTTTTCAGAATATAAATTATTTCCACGTTATACTATACTAAGGATAGTTTGATCTCTTTCCTTGTAATAAATAAAAATGGCGACGTTAAAGAAAGTACATAACATTTTTTGTCAATCGGTGCCTCGCTAATTGCGCGCGCCACGCAGTGTTTCCTCTGCGTGCTGCATTAATGACGCGGTCGAGCAAAATAATGGCTATTGCATCGCCGATAGCGGCGGTCGTCAAGCGCTACACGTAAACGGAAAATATGAGAGTGTTTAACCGTTAAATCTAATGGGTAAAGTACGCACCCGTGTAAACGTCTCGAACGTCTTCGATTTACGTGAGATACCGAGTATCTCTTGAGGACCAATAGAAGGCGTGATTTAAGACGGGATGAAAAATACGTCCCATTCTTTTTTGTATTACCACGTAAGCGGTTTACCAAAAGAAAGAAAAACTGTTATGACATTTTCCCTCACGAACGTTCTTATTTATAGCAATCTGTTTTGTGCGCGCGTACAGAGATTTCCCGGCTACTCTTATCGCCGTCGACGTACGCGCGAAAAAAGATTCGGGACATTCTGCCCGCGATATTAGCGAAATTAGATTTTTGTTTGCACTTCGTTACATTTCGTTCGTCGGAGATCGTTGCGCTCTTATTGGGAATTATTCGACGGTCGCGGCGCGCGAGCGCGTAAATCATGCGATTCCGGCGTTTAAATAATGCAATTTCTGGATATTACCTGGGCCGTGAGTAATCCCGCGCGCGAGCGAAATCGTACCGCGCGGAAACGATACACGCGAAAACGAAAGCGGATGTCAGCATTTTTTCGCGATTTTTGCGTCTGCTTTCCTTTTTCCACATAATGCGCTAAAAGAGGATTACGCCGTATTATCAATTCCTTGTTCAAACGGGGAAATGCAAACGTGCATACCGAATCGCGTTTTTATTTCGCTTTGTGCATACCCATGTCCTTTAGTATTGTTTCGCGTGCGTTTCTTTTATCCGCACCGTAATCACATTATTTTTAAGCGTCCTTTCCATTTACTGCGATATTAATAACGGTTGCACGACTATTCCATTAGTTGTCAAACGGGTCTGCTTCAAAGCACGATAATAAACGTAATTTACTAAAAATGATCGAAAATGTATTTTAGTACATGGGATATTTTGTACCTGCGGTCAAGAGAGATATGTAAAATTTTTGCTACTGAAATATTTAATGTGGAAAACAGATAATATTTTTTGATCCTTCAACGTACTGGTTTAAATTATAAAAAATTGATAAGAATCACGGAACTTTTTCCAAACGCTGCTAGTATACGTGGCGCGGAGGTTTAAAATATTGTAGTCATTAAAGCTGTTTTGCGTGTATTTTGTCACAGAGTCTTAGAACTCGCTGCGCGATTGTTCAGTAAATTCAAAATCGTTACAATTTGCATATCGTCGCCGCATTTTCGCGCATTACTTCCGGTCCCGCGGGCAAACATCGTTGCACTTTACTGCAGTTCGCTACACTTCATCCATAACGATGCATTCGTTTTACCAAGGAAAATGTCCAACAGTTTTGCATATAACCGAACTTTGCGCACAATCACAGTTTTCACTTACGCGACCGTTACTTATGCACCGTTGACGTAAGAGAGAAGTTATTTATGCTACAATTTAAAATATATAAAAATTTCAAGCAAAAACTTAAATAAATTTTTAGATAAAAATTAAAATCAATTAAATTATAACAAAACATTATAACATCATAGCATTGAAGTTTCAAATTAAATTTAATTTGTGACATTATTATTTTAGATCCAGTTTAGAATTGCGTTTCACAGTCCGACAGTGTACAATTTATGAGCTAATGTATTTAAAATATATTTCAAAATTTACATAATTATTTTTACATATTATTAAGTATTGAAATCCAGTTTTAACCGTATTTAGCACTGATTTGTTCAATTGATTCATTCAATTAAATTAATATAAATTAATTAAGTTAATTAATTTAAAAATGTTTAAAAATTTAATT
This sequence comes from Cephalotes varians, assembly GCA_037157785.1. Taxonomy (NCBI): domain Eukaryota; kingdom Metazoa; phylum Arthropoda; class Insecta; order Hymenoptera; family Formicidae; genus Cephalotes; species Cephalotes varians. Next base: position 122,850 of record JANQDE010000066.1, read on the forward strand.
AAATTATAGTTTAATACGTCTTCATATGCAAAATATTGTATTATAATTTAAAGATAGTCAATTAGTTAATCATGAATTATGTATTGGTATATGCAAAATAAAGCTCAATAAAAAATTCTCCGTACTGGAATTAAAACTAGGCCATTCATAAAATTATAGAAGCACACGAATGTATATCATCACATGCAAGCACGAAAATTATTTATGGATAAGATTAGCTTAAAGATTACGTGACATCATCAACTTACTGCCACAAATATGCAGATTTTACAACTGTGAGCTTTGTGCGTTTCGTGTGGTCGTAATGTTTTTTGTTGCGACCTTTAAATATATTCAAGTTTTGCGACAGAATTAGAGCTTTAATTGATGCTTTAATATAAATGGAAACATCAAACACGATGAACTAGATATATATATATATACTAGATTATACATAAGCGTTGAGCGAAAATAGTTAAAACACATTAATTAAAAATATATACATTTAAATATATAAAAAAATATATAAATATATAAAAATATATAAGTATACATATATAAAATATATAAAACATAAAAATATATACAATTTTCAAATAAATCAATAGTTGAGAGAATTATATATATTTTATAATTATAAATTTTAATATTTTTGTAAAGTTTTAATGTTATAATATTATTTCCCTTCTTAAAAAATTAGTAAAAATTATAGTTATTGAAAGCATGTTTAAATATACAAATAAATATTAAATATATAGAAGAATAATTTTCTTTATATTTTACTACTCATCCATTTCTCGAATAAGATATTGAACGAATACATTGCATTATTTATCTCAAATCGCAAAATGCGAAAAATGCATTATGTCTTATAAAGTCTAATTAAAGCCACTCTACTAATAAATGCTACTCTCAGCGTAAAGAGACAGTCGATCAGATTATGGGCTATACTTTAAGCACCGTCTAAGCAGTAATTTAGCTCCACCACTTTAAGTTTCATCAAGCAGAAGAAGTGTAATCAGATTTTAAGTCGTGCATCTTACGAAAAAGAGAGAGAGAGAAGCTATAAGAGGCATTTAAAATTACATTTTCTTTTCAACGAAAGGCCACCGCTATAGTGAGCGTTAATTAACGTAAGATAGGACAGAAAAATAAATTCTGTTTTTACCATGATTTACTTGCTACAATTTTTTGAAGCAAATATTATTATTTATGCAATTAAACATTTGATAAATAAGATAAAGTTCAATCTGAAGCGTTCATTGTATTTTCAAATCAAATATGTGGAATAAATTTTAATTTTGCACGTATCTTGTGCAAACACAATTGTTATAATTACGTATTTTTTTTATAAAAATGCATTTGCCTCTTATCCATATGCACGTATTTATTCCGTATGCGATTATAAATACATGATGATTCTCTATAATATCATATATTTATAACCGACTGCAAATAGGGAAGGACCGGAAATAAGAATGCACTTTCTCCATTTTTTCCCACAATGCCAAAGTTTAATAAGTAGAATTCAATATAAGTTGAATTTAAAAGTTGAATAAGCTCTTAATGCCCATGATCGTTTTATTCTTACTCTGCCAAAAGAGAATTCTTTCCATCCAATCAATCTTAAAGAGATTAACCTTTAGGAGAACTTCTTGCCGTTTCCTCGAGGTAATATCCGGTTAAGTCACCGCGGTTGTTAATTACAGCGACTTTCAGTTATCAGTTCCTCAACATGCCATCAATTTCAGTCACGACATGTTTATCCCGATGCTAGAATATTTCATCAGCAACAGCGATTCGGAAGTGCACTCTTAATATCAAAGGTTTCATCTACTTATAATATTTATTATTTCCGCTTCTGCGTTAGTAGAAGATTAATTAATAGAAAAATGCTTAATAACTTTCCACATAGCGTATCTAGCTTTCCACGTATGGTTGTGTACGTTTTCTAAATTTATCTGATGATTTTATAACCGTTTAGAAAACGTACACGGTTTTGCTGAAATATCTAAGAATTTAATTTAATACAGATCCGAAAATAATTTTGTTAAACTATCAAAATAATTATATAGGAGCTCAAGCTGATTGCTAAAATATCAAAATTTTTTGCAGCATTATTCATTATGTTTGAATTTTCTACATAATTATTTTGATGATCCAATAAAATTATTTTCAATTCTGTATCTAACTAAATTTTTAGATATGTCAGCAAACTCATTCACCAACATGAGTTACTTGAGTTGATATTTTTATTGATTTTGATTATTTTTCTTTATTGCATAATTCTTTATTCTTATCTACCAATTTGTATGATACTCGAAAAGTAGAATATCAATTTTCTCTTAAGGAGCCAATTAAGCAATAATTCGACAGCATGTTTATGCGTGTTTGACAATATCGCGATGTACCTATATGCTTTGTGCCTGTGAACCGACGTGTTCTGCAATAATGCGTGTGTACTGGAACCACCTGAATGCTTGCGTATTAATGGAATGTGAACCATTCGGTAGCAAGTGGATATATAGTTAGCGTTGTGCCACGTTGTTTATATAACACAGCATTGATAATTAAAGTGCTGGAATCGAGAGATGCTGTGGCATCTTTCGTCAAGTATATTTTATTAATAAGACACATCCTTTCGTGAACGAAACATAACAGCGCATCCTTTACAGAAACGAGAAAACTTTCCTGGAAATAAATTGCTGTTCTTTTTAAATAAGTCAATGTTATGTCATAAAAGAAGATATTTTCGAGGAGAATAATAGATTTATATAGACTTTAACTAGCCAAAGTAAATTTGAGAGGAGAAATCAAATTTGGAAAATTTTATAATTGAGGTAAAGATAACACGTATTATCCACTTTATGTCATATTTCGAGCAATTACTGCAATATTTAAATAATATCTATAAAATATAAAAAATATTTCCTTGCACAAATTCATATATCTAAATAAACTCAGTTTATTATAATGTTTACAATGAAATAATAAATCATATGATTCTAATTATAGATTCATCTTATTCTCACGCTTTAACAATTTAAATTATGGAATTATTATTTTTATAAGTTTGTCAACGAGATTTCGATTAAACCGTGATTATTTAATCTCAGTGAATAAACGTATAATATCAGCAAATGCTCCAATAAAGAAATGTTCAATATTAAATAGCTGTACATGGGAATTATTCGATTTAGATAACTAACAGGTGTTGCTGTCGATAAATGCTGTCTGATAACAAAATAACATTTGCGATTATGTGTGTCAACACTTTCAAATGAAGTTAATCAGTAGATTAGCCTCTCTAATTTTAATTCAATTAAAATTCTTCGTCGAGGAATAACAATTCCCAAATTCTAATTAAAATTCTAAATTTTTTAGTAAAATGATATTTTAATATACAGTTAATAATATAAATTATCTTAATAAGACACATTTCACATTAACAAGAATAACTAACTTAAACTGTTGCAATAGCACAATACCGATCGAAATACAATATTTGTTTATGCATTGATGATCGAACAGTTAGCTTTGTTACACGTATCTTTCAATAATCATAAATTACAGCAATAATTCTGTGACGTTTGAAGGGATTCGTTTTCCATTTGAGTCACTCATAACAATTCTTCTGCGTTAAATGCAAGATCAGCGTAACGATTCGTTCGTATGTGCCTCTGCTCGTTTTCCCCGACATCGATACTTCGCAAACGCGGTCGATGCACAAGTAACGAGGCGCACTTGCACATATCCTTCCTCGCGCCAATCATCTCGGTTATTTGAATCGTATCCGCGTAATTATCGGCGCATCCATGCGAGCCGACCGGGAGGCAACGATCGATGACACAGATTGGGCGAAGTTACTGTCGGCACATTAAGCGTATCGGTTCGTTTCGACCGTTCGGCCGAGCAGAGGCGAGCGCGCCCGCCTCTCCACTGCGAGCAAACATTTTCGATACATCGATCATTGGATTTTTTCGCCTGGGTACGCCCGATGCACCACGACACGTATAGCCGGTACTATATCGTAGCTACCGGCGAAACACTAACTCGACGGAACCTGATGGCGGCGGTGGCGGCGACGCGTGCGTGCGCGCGTACGTACGTACGTACGTGCGTGCGTGCATCACATGCCATTGGTATCGCTAATTGCACCACCCATTAAGGATCCTCCAATTTGCACGGTGCACAATGCTCGTTACGATTAGCAACGCTGCGGGCTGCCGTATATTTAAAGTGTCGTATATCTCTGGTACCCGGCGTTATACGGAGTCTCCTCCCTCGCACGACGACAGTCAATCGACGGCGGGCGAGTCGAGCAGCCCCGAATGCGTTCGATGTCCCCGAATTCAATTTATCACTCGTCTCGTTCTTGCAACCGACGAATTGTTTTTCCATATCGTCGAATCGATGTGGAATACGATAATTATTCATGCGTCGCTCGAACCTCCGTTTTCTTTTCCTCAATGTTACGTCGGAGAGATAACGGCGCAAATGTGTTTATCGCAGGATCAAACAAATCATACAAACTCGTGATTTTATCGAGGTATCAGATTGAAGTGATATCAGACTAATCAGAATTACTATGAGTTTTCCGCGACTCTCGAAAGATCAATGAACAATAATCAATTAATCTTAGAAGGGCTAATAAGAGCAATGCCGCAGTTAACAGAGCGTAATCAATTAATGTAATTTATTATCTATATTTACAGACGTTTCGGCTTTCCTTTAAGCCATCCTCAGTGTATGAAAGTACATTCTTGTCAACATTCGATGTTCAAATTGAAACCGAACCGTCTGTAAATATAGATAGTAAATTACATTAATTGATTACGCTCTGTTAACTGCGGCATTGCTCTTATTAGCCCTTCTAAGATTAATTGATTATTGTTAATATTTCAAGAGCTCACATTAATAAATAGCTTACACTTATTAATATTGTTATCAATAAACAAGTTTCGTTCATGTATCTAGATTAAAAATTAAAATTATCGGTTTGCGAGGCTGCGAGACATTCTCGATTTCATTATGTATCGCGGCAACGTCACCGAACGCTATTCGAGCATAATTTTTTAATTAAAATCGCGCGTGGTTAAGAGTCAAGAAACGTAGAACCCGTAGGACAAAAAGGGGATTAAAGGTCCTCGATGTGGCGAAGAGCTGTCATTCACGCGAGTATGTGCGTTCTAAAAGTGCGTGCACGGAGTATGCGAGTGCAGGATTAGATACATGGCGGAGCCATGTATTATTACTGCGTTTTAATTATGGTCATCCAAGCCAGCTCGCTCGTTCCGCACATTCTTGAACTCGAGCACGACACGCTATTTCGCTCGCGCGAGATTATTCCTCCTAATTATTTTAATTGCTCACGCTTATGGGACACGCTGCGGGGCCAGCGGGTCCGAGGCGAAAACCCACGTGATACGTGATTATCTCTGAAACGGATACCATTCGGTGGATATGCTCCGACCCCGATACCTCAACATTATGCATCTTGAATAATTAAACATCCGCGCGAACCGGAACGTTCGTTTCTTTAATAAAACAGTTGTCTAATTCATATCAGTTATCACGCGATAGATTCGCTAAACAGCAGCTTATCGCAAGCATGAGATTTGCATGCTCTTAAAGATATAATACAAAGAGATAGCGGAGAAATAGAGAAGAAAGGAATGTATGATTGTATCGGTTGTGATATCGATCGCGATGGAAAGTAAGATCCGCGACGTCTCGAGTGTTCACGACGATAAAGACGTGTAGACACGGCAAGACTATGAAAATGATAAAATTTCAATTGTATCGATACAGAGCTGTCTTTATTGCCGGACGTTGCCTTAAAAAACCAACGGTAATGCAAGAGAAATATTTTTCCTTTAGCTTTCCGCGCGCGTCTGACCTGTATTTTATCGTTGATACAGCTGAACGTCGAGCGGAATATCGGGAGAATGCCTCCGTCGAGAACGCTTTATGCGTCCCGGCCGATCCTCACGGCGAACGCGAACGCGTCGCGTAATGAAACGCTTGGATTGATGCAATAACATTTCGTTTCTACCGCTGTGTGCCGACAGGTCGATCCGGCAAGAATCGACGATGTATTCTCTTTTCCGCGCGCCGCAACACGAAAGGATAAGCGATCCCGGGGTCGGAACGATGCGACGCGACGCGACATCGTCGATGTGAATGGGCCGCCGCCGATCCCCCGGGATCCGTGAAACATTTTTCGCCGGCGGCTCATAAATATCAGCGCGTCCTCACCCTTACGTTCCTTCCTTCCTTCCGGCGTCGCGTCGTTCCTCTTCCGGACCGAACGCGGCGACACAAAAGGAATCGCGCGCGACTTAAGCGATTCTTCGTCGACGGCGTCCCACGACGATGACTCGATTCATGGGAAGTAGAAGGGACTTCTTCGTAGGCGAAGTCCCACGATCTTATCCGGGCGGACTTGAGACTGCTTCGTGCGATCGTCGGATCAGCGAATGAAAGGCGCCACCTCCCTGCACCCGAGGACATAAATACCGCGGCCATTCACTGCGCGTCGATTGTGTATTTCGAGGATGTGTGTACGGGTGTTATCAGTTATTTCCATTCGTCCTTATCGGACGCGAAAAATCCTACTGCGAAATGGATTCCTTCCCCCTCGCGCAAAATGCGCCGTCGTTACCCCGGTCGTAATCACCGGGAGCATAAGGCACGCGACGAGCTAAAGCGCGTACCGCTGATGAGGGTCAAAGTCTCTCGCTCTATGTGGATCGATAACTTACACGGAATCTCGCAGAGCGCTTGCGTTCTTGATAGAATTTCTCTTATAAATTAATCGGATCATTTGATAAAGCGCGCCGGCGGAATCCAATTCCCGATTTAACTTGGCCGAAATTCTGCAGAGTCACGAGTACTCATTCATTTACGATCAAGTAACGATTAAGTATTCGCGCACAAGTTACGAAGTAAACTTATTACTAATTGGAATTTTATTAGTATCTGTAGTTCGATAAAATAGATTTTTTCTTGACAGGGAAGATATATAGATGTGAAAATCGCAATTTAAAATGAATTAAGAAAACCAAAATTGAAAATCCCAAAATATAATTCAATAATTGTCTAACCTTATTTAGTTTATTTCCGCAATATTTGTTCCACTTAGCCACACAATTTTTCTGAGAGATCTAAAATTTTGCTGGATAAAGAACTCAAAATAATTTTGTTGGACCATCAAAATAATTTTGTTGGAACTTTAAAATAATGAGCAATGCTGCAAAAAAATTTTAATATTCTAGCAACTACTTTGGGCGTTCATAATTATTTTGACGAGTTCAACAAAATTACTTTTTTGATCTGTATCCAGTTAAAATTTTAGATCTTTCAGCAAAACCATTCTTTCCGTGCACTTATATAGTTACTGTAATTGCTAGAATTTTTTTTCTCGTAATTTCTTCCTTCTCATCACAGCCTTTCTTTTTATTCTTCTTCTCCAATTCTGCCACTTTGCGCGCGATGAGCGTCATTGTTTAAATTACAATTTAACGTCAGTTATCCGACTACTTAATTCCATAAAATCATTTTTCGTTCGTTGATGTTTCACGGCGAGACTCAAAGACTTCTTCTGCGGCCTAATATCGTCTGCCGTGTTGTCTTTCTCACGGGAATTTCCGGTTTTCCCCTTTACGAGACTACTAGACGATTGCGTGCTCTGGTCGTGTAATGAGGTGCCGAGACAGTGCCTCGGAGTCGGGACTCGGCAAAGTTTTCGAAAGGAGTCGGCCAAGGAGGAGCCGTCCCGAGTTTCATTGCCGGAGAGATGCGACGACCGGTCTACGGCTTTCGCCGGCGAGGCGCATAATTATTAAAAGAAAAAGAAGGAAAAGCGCAAACGAATGAAAGATCTCTCGTGAACTTGATCCGCTTTGAATTACGTTCACGAATGTGCTTCTATATCGTTCGACTACGCGCAAAGTTTTCAAAAACTATGTATGTACAAAACTGTAACGGGACGCCTAACATCGTGTCTGCGAGGTCTAATTCCATTAGCTATGAGGYCTATGACTGGGACACACAAAAATGTAGGTGCARTARACAATGCAGATAATAGCTATAACAGCATGTATTACAACAATTAGTAATGGCTTACACATTTTTTGGCTGTCAGAGATTTTGCTATTATAGCTAATAATTTTGTTGTATCGAGAAATATACACATGACAGCAACAAAAACGTTGTAAATTCGAGGTTTCCTCTGCAGCAAAAATGATCTGTGGCAGCTATAAATGATAGCTATCTACAAAAGCTGCTGTGATTGGTTCTATTTGACTTATAGGTTATTACCGCATTTTCCGTATAATTGTTTCTAACATTTCGTGACATTTTAGCTTATTTCAGATTGCTCATTCGCTCACTAAAGAAATAACCTGTTCACTGAATGTTCAAAACGGAATCATACGAAAGACGAGGTACTAAGCCAAGCAGGGCATTGTAATACATCACTTTGCTGTGTGAGATATCGCGTCTGAGCTAACCTTATGTTCCTAAATATTATCATTGTGACAGACAAGCATTTTGCTATGTCGATGTATTGATCATTGCAGCAAACGTTTTCTGTGTAGCAGACAATTTGATAGCAAGTACAGTTTCAGCAAACCATATTTAGTTGTGATAGAGACAATTTTCTTTTACACGGACATATCCAATAACTATGATAACTAATTTCATGTTGCTAAATAAATTGACTGTAACAGACATGCATATTTTGCTTATATTAGCTACAGCAGCAAGTCTTTTGTATGATTAGTAAATTTCACAGCTGCAGTAGCTAATGCAATTTCAGCTAATCAAAATTAGCAGAAACATTTTTTTTTCCGTGTAGCAATAGACGTCACAATAATCTTGCGATTAGAGACACGAGGGCGATTAGATGCGATTAAACGATGCGTAAATAATAATAAATAAAATTTAAAGAAATCAGTAGAAGATCAAATTCATCTCGAAAAATAAGATCAGGAGATTAATCGCGAGAGGACAATCAATTCGACTGACGGATACCGTCGCGAGTGGTTATATTTTGAGTTTTTGTAAAATAAAGTTGCGAAAATTCATCGACCGTTAAAGTTTTTCTGGCCAGACTCACTCATCCTCGCGCGGACATTCTCACCTATCCCTAAAATCTGAATTGTGTAAGTTACGAGGCCAACAGCCATAAATGTCT
>JANQDE010000066.1:135307-145366 GCA_037157785.1 Cephalotes varians
GCAAAAATTATTTATCAGTTTGCAAAAACGTATTTATATTATTATTACAAGGGTTTGTATAATTTTGTTTACTAATAATTAATTAAATGAGAATTAATTATCAAATTGATTTTTACTTGTGCCACTGATATGAAGATGATCCCGATTAAGAATAAATGTACAAAAATATCTTATAATTTGATAAATTATAATTTTTTTCGAATAGATATATTATAATTTAATTATCTATTTTTACAATCAAACAAAAAAATGATTAAATCAAATTGTTATACAGTTATGAGCACAATTAATCATGCTAGCTTTTAGATTTTGTCATAGTAAGTCTGCATTTCGAAAGAAGTATATTTAATATAAATTTAATTAATTACACCTAATATAAATTTTTATAAATATATTCAAAAAGTATGTTTTTATCAATTAATGATATTGCATTTTCAGATATTACCTGAAGTCGCGAGATCCGGAAAGGACGCCTTTCCAATGGGACAATAGCACTAGCGCCGGTTTCTCTACCAGTAAAACAACGTGGCTTCCGGTGAACGACAATTACATCGTCTTGAATTTGGCGGCACAAAAAACTAAGGATATCTCTCATTATAAAGTGTTCAAGGCTTTGGCGCAACTGAAGAAGACGCTTGTCATCGAGCAGGGCTCCCTGAAGACTGCGTTATACTGTTTCGATTGTTCTCGCACCGAGAATGTTCTAGGGGTGATGCGACGTTATAATAAATCCGTCGTAGTCCTCATAGTTAACTTCGAGAATACGAAGAAAGTAATCGTTAATGTTAAGACCTGGTTAAATATTTCGGAGCAGTTGATCATCTATGCATCCAGTGTGGATTCCAAACTGCTTCCAGGATCGCGCGTCAATATAACTTCCGTCACTTTGCCTGGTTCGGCCTCGGTTGTGCTTGCCACAGCAGATTTGTTCGAGTAAATTTTTGCTTATCTTGTATTAACAGATAATTCTTCGATGAAACAAACTTTCGGATATATATACATATATGTACAGATATAAACACATTTTTTCTGCAGGTAGATATTGTTTTGTGTAAATCTGAGAATAAATATTCAGAGGAAATCAATCTAACAGAAGTAAATTTATTGTCACCAAAGTGTTATTAATTGCAATGAAAATTACTGTAATATTTAAAATCAATTAATAATTAGTGCTCTCATCTATGTAGCTATATATCTATATGTCTATGTATCTATGTATCTATGTATGTATCTATGTATCTATGTATCAAAATAAATTTTGTCAAATCGGAATAATTTCTTGTTCTCTAGTATATAAGATAGTATGAATTTATGCTATGTATGTATATATACAAAACTGTAACGAATGTTAGTCGCAAAGTCATGTTTAACTTTAAAGTGGATATGGGCGAAATCAGAAATATCCCTTTTCAGTTTTTATGTAGCTGTTTCAGTCCTTTAATGTTACCCCTTATCGTAATATCGATACGCATTACATTACGAAATTAAATTCGCATTTTTTGAGTTATTCTCTCTTTCTGTTTTCCATAAATAGTAAAAAGAAAGTTTAACAAAGACATGTACTATATTTTTTAATGTCTGGGCGGAAAAATAATAGCAATTTTCAAATATATAATCAAATAAAATAAATAATGCATCATGTCCACGGGTGTAATATATGAATATAACGGACTAAAATTTTGAAATATTGTTTTGTCAACAGATTGCATTTACGACTCAGTTCACATTAAATTCTGTTCATGTATTGTAAAAGCATATTAATAAATTTTAGTATGCGACAATTTTTGTAATTGCATTGCCGCAACTTTGAAAATAAATAATATATGCAATAATAATATATGCGATTGAGTGTTGAGTAAAAATGTATTTTGCAATTCCGGAATATTGTTTTATCTATTGATTAATCAGTATGAAATTACAATTCGCAACTCATACGAGGTAATGATGTTACCTTTGTTGTTCACTATGCGCTCTCATTATCATTCAAAGGGCGTGCATTTGTTCAATTAAGTAACGTGGCTATAACACTTATTACATCGATAAATAGCGTACACTCTGCCGAAATTTCAAACAAATTTGTATACTTTATGATAAAATATATGCGATAAAATAAACGCTGGTCAGTCAGTGCAGAAATGTAGCAAATAATATCAAATTATTCAGCTCATTTTCTTTTTGAGATGCAAAGTGATGTAGAAAGTGACGTAGAGGAATTCTCTTAAATTGTACTAAAATGCGCACGTAGTTTCAGTTATGAAGAAGTTTAAACGACGGAATATTCTTTGGTGAGATCTAGATACGAAAGTTCGCGCCGTAAATGGAAGGAATGTCATGAATTTTAGAAGAATGTGCTACCTGTCGACGATTGTTGTCCGTAAATGCAACAGATGTCATTTCGTTCTTGCCGCAACGTAAAATACTACGAGATACATTTTAAACAAGATCAAGAAACTTTCAATAAAATTTATGAATTAGACAACACATATGCGCGTCAATTTTAATTTAAAAAAAATCTACTAATTCGACATGATTCCGCTTCTTCGAGCAATTGTATATATTTTGTCTAATTCAGGAAGTCCCGTTATCCGCGATGTAGTTTCCTCCCCTTCTTTCTACCGTGCGAATGATTATAAGATGGCTTTCGCTCGGCATCTCGGACTTTTAGCAAGTCCTAAAAACATTTCTTCGTAGAAGTTTGCCGTGATAAACTTGCCGACACAGCCGGACGGAGCTCCCTGAATTCAGCTAGTTGCGAGAAAGGCTGTCGAGACTGACTATTGGAAAGAGAGAGACAAAGACAGAGAAAGAAAGAGAGGAAGAGAGGAGGAAGAGAAGGAGAGAGAAGAGAAAAGAGAGGAGGGAGAGAGAGAGAGAGAGAGAGAGAGAGAGAGAGGAGGAAAGAGAAAGGGGGAGAGAAGGGCAGGGAGAGGAGAGGGAGGGGAGAGGGGGGGGGAAGCATGCTGCCACGAACGAGGTCTAATAACCTGGGAAGTTAATTACGGCTGTAAACTGCGAGAGGGTTGTTTGACTACCCCATCGTGCCGAGGGTGGCTGATATAAGGTGGCCTCGTGAATTGGCCAAGCCGATGCCCGCTTCCGTTGCGTTGGTCCTTCAAAATGATCGCACATCGTGAGAAGCTTCCTTACGATGAAAATTGACTTAATACCGCCTCATCGCTTCGATCATTGAAAACTACGCTGCAAATAAAACTCATGTAACACAAACTCACTTTAATTAGATGAAGGAAGCGCGGAAATTGGCTCTCATCACGGAAGGACACGATTATGAATGGGTATTATTTTTGAGATCGAGAAACGATTATATTCTGATTTCCTTTTATCATTTTGTATTTGACGTGTGCTTTGCAGAATTTTGTGCCGTTTACTTTATTCTGTCTAATACGTCGCTTCTTTCTTCATGAGATTTTATGAGACGTCTCTTCCTATCAAATATATTTATTTATAATGATTATTTTTTATTTAATTTCAAATTTAAATTATTTATTTGAATTTATTTTTGAAATTTGATTTTGAGAACACAGAGTTATGTCAACATATGAATTCGATTGGGATAATATTTAAATTTTGGACAATATTCTAAGTAAGGAAGAAATTTTAAATAAAAGATTAATTTTTGAGATGATATATATGATTTAATAACATAAATAAAGAAAAAGACTTTACAGAAAAATAAATTTGTGAATGATGAATTTGAGAATGATACAGACCTTTTCACACTTTATATTTTGAATTATTTATGAATGCATAATGTTTTTACTCCTTATTATTTTTATTTTTATTATCTTTATTTTTAATTTATTGTTTATATGATAGGCATAAATATATTTAAATACGATATCATACGATCATCTCTCACTTTGAACTTGGATCATTCACATCTTAAATCTTTAACATTTAATTATATTCGTGTAAATTTTTAAGCTATTATTTATTCATTTTAAGTGAGATGCATTTGTCTATTTATATAGAATTTCTTAATTTAATATTGACCGTTCTTTCCGGAAAAAGCATGCATTTTATGAAATATGCACGATCTTTTTAATATTAGACAACTTATTTTTTACGACATAAATTGATCATTATGCACCATATTTTAATTTATTACGCTTTTGCTTTTTACTAATGGTTTCTATTGAACTCTATTTCTTTTTCTTAATATCAGATGTTCCGTCAGTTTTGAGGGCTCATTATAGATAACTGTAGCTACAAATCTACTAGAGATATTTTGAAAGTTGATACGTCATTTTTAAGTTTGGATATTTCTATAAATAATTTGACACATGTCCTGTGTATTCGTAAATGTAACCACACTCTTTGATGCGATTGAAAATAGAATATGATAAAAAGCATTTTCGTCATTTATTACTTTACTGCTTTGATTTAAAAAAAAACAGCTGCCTTATTGATTATAGAAATTTATTCTGAGATGAATCAATAAGGCAGCTGTTTTTGCTCTATCAGTTAAAACAGTAAGTTTCGATGAATTAAAAGAGTAGTGATTTTGATTTGTGAAAGACAAAAATGTTCAAGTCAACCAAAAAAATTCGAAGATACTAATCTATAGGCATTTAGATAAAAATTCAGTTCGAACACTTAACGAATTAGCTGGAGCATTAAATGTTAGTAAATCAACTTACATGCAATGAGAAAAATTCAAAAAGAAGGAAAATAGATTGTCACATTGTTTGAATTGTTTAAAAAGTGTCTAAAATCATTTAATCATTTGCATTTCATTGCTTTCTCGTCACAAAAAAAAAGACAATTTTTGTATCAAATTGTAACTGACGATGAAAAATGGATCTACTATGATAATCCTAAACGTAAAAAATCATGGGTCAATAATCGATGTCGACTCCAAAACGCGACATTCACGAAAGTAAAGTTTTTATTGTGCATTTGGTGGGATATGCGGAAAAACGTCGTGTATTATGAGCTGCTGAATCAAACAGCTGCTAAGTATTTAACAACAATTAATCAATTTGAATCAGAGATATCCAATAATGCCTCAAAGAAAAAAGCAGTGATTTTGTCGCATTGCTCAATAATGCACACGTTACAAAAGTAGATAAAGATACGTTATCGGCACTTCAATGGAAAGTCTTACATGCCGCGTATTCATGTGCTTCTTCAGATTATCACTTGTTTTCGATGCAGCACGACCTTGCTAATCAACACTTCAAAACAAATGAAAAAATTAAAAAATGGCTGAATGGATTGCTTCGAACATTTTTTTTATAGCGGAATTCACTTATTGGCAAAAAAATAGAAAAAGTTATAGCTATCGATGGAAAATATTTTATAAATAAAATATAATTTAACATCTCTATCTCTCTATAAAATAAATGTATTTTTTTGCAAAAAAAACCTTTAAAACTAATCGGAAACATCGGAATATATTCAGAATTCATTATTCTTAATCTTTTCTTATATATTGAAGATGATCCAAACGAGAGAGATGATCGAAACGTCTATGTGATTTGAATAGTGTGATGAATAACAAATGATTTTAATACATACGACCTGTGTTGACTGTTATTAGCGTTTTTATATTATTTTGATTTATATTCTTTAGAACCTAACTTATTTATATTTTTAAAGTTTAAATTTTTAAGTTTAAATTGACATTCTTTTTGCATATTTGTGCAATTTTTTTGACTTATTTCTATAAATTGATTATAGTAAGAAATATTTATATAAAAAGAAGAAAAAATTAAATAGATTCCAGAGCAGCAAACAGGTCAGATTATAGAAGCAGATTAATAAAATACTGCACAAAAAGAATGATTTTGATAAAGTATTAAAAAATTTAGCTAGGTACAAATCTGAAAATAATTTTGTTTGGATCATCGCAATCATGCAAGATGTTCAAATTGGTTGCTACAATGTTAAAACTTTGTGCAGCATTGTGACAAACACTTAAGCGTTCTATATCATTATTTTGATGGTCCAACAAAATTATCTTCAGAACTGTATCTAGCTAAATTTATAGATATTTCAGCAAAACTGTTCTTTCCATATGTATTCTACATTTTTCATTATAACATTAATCGAAAATTACGAGATATTTACTTCCAGGTACTCACGTATGAAAAGATTAATTAAATGAAGATGAAGTGTTTATGAATTCCAACATTTCCCCGGAGTATACTAATATGCTGGTGAAAATGTTGATAAATAATATCATGAGGCAAACCAGAAATTTTGAAACTTAAGAGCCAATGAAAGTCAGCAATGGGAATAGCACCTCTAATAAGAATGATGTATCATCTCAGCGAAATTGTCTTTATCGTCCGCTCGGATAATGAATGAATTAAGTTGGCCGTAAGCCATGAAGAAAATTACCCGTATAAATAACACTCGGAGACAAAACTTCACGGCCGCGGTAGCCGTATGAGAATTCTTGCTGACGGTAATATTTTCCGGCTACCAAGCTGCATTCGTAACCATAAATTATTCCGCAAAACGCAACGGTTTTTGCCAGTTATGTTCTTTAGAGTCTGTGCTTTTAATCCGCGGCCAATTTACACGTTGTCAGTTTATTACTTCTTCCCCTCTACTGGTAACTCGCGTGATTTCGTTGATTTAACTTTTTTATCTGGCTCAACTTATCCGATTTGTTGATTAAGATGTAATGCAATTTCTGAATATATATACAAGGTGGGAGACGAGATAATACAACCAGGAAGGGAATGATTCTATGGCTCAAAATAAGTTGAAATGATAAAATAAATTTTTTTTCCAAATAAAGCTTTGTTTTGGAGAAAGAAACTTTGAATTAATCGAGCACACGTATTTGACTGAATGTTCGATGTCGGTTTTTTGCCATAGATATTTTGTATAATTTGTTTATTGTCAGAATTAACTAATTTAATCAGTTGACTCTTAAGATAAACAAGTGAACTTGTGTGAGACAAAGAATTTTATTTCTTATTTTCTTGTTTAATCGAAAATGTTATTGTTGAATAAAAATGAGATATTGTTGGAAATATTGACCATTTTGTCGCAAAGTTGTGTTCTGCAAATTAAATTAGAATGTGTTTCTAACGTGCTGTATATGTCCATATCTGTCCATATTCTATTTATATCTTCAACTGCAAGAATAACTTTTTCTTTTAATAATCAAAGCTTATGCTAAATTCAGAGGTTTTTGAAAACGAGTTCTTATTAAATAAAAAATTATTCTATCATTTTGATTTATTTTAAGCTGTAGAATCATTCATGGCTTGATTGTATCACGTATTTCGGTTCCCTGTAAACACAATGTGTTGCAAAATCTTTATTGCTCGGATTTACAGATAATTTATGCAGAGAAGCTTATGTTTTCATTTGATTCATTATTCACTAAAAGAATCAGTTTACTCTACGCATAGAAATCATCGTCGAATAAAAAAATGTTCAATTCTTCATCAACTGTCTCATTAATTTTTTTGTATGCAATGACGATTTTTTTTCATTTTTCCTTT
Organism: Cephalotes varians; assembly: GCA_037157785.1. Taxonomy (NCBI): domain Eukaryota; kingdom Metazoa; phylum Arthropoda; class Insecta; order Hymenoptera; family Formicidae; genus Cephalotes; species Cephalotes varians. Next base: position 142,792 of record JANQDE010000066.1, read on the forward strand.
CACTGATATCAATGAATAAAATTGTGTTTATGTTACGTAGGAAAGGTATATTCATTTTTTTCTAAAGATCTAACGTGCGTTTTGCGTCAAACGCGAATGCCGTGACAAAACGTATCAAAGAATTGTAAAGAGCGCAAGCCGTCTCTCTGAGGCTGAATGTTTCAAAGTATACGGACACTGTCGAGAGGAGGAGCAAAGGGAAATAGGAATGTAAAAGGCCGTTTCAAGACTTTTTCCATTTATCAGACGATTTTACAAAGAGATGTATAAAACGGCAGATGATATATTCATAGCTAGAATTATTATGCAACTTAGAGGTAAAATTATTTGAAATTGCATGATAGTGCCAGACTGCAAAAGTAAATTTTTCCACTGACGTACATTTAACACTCACGTGTTGCTTCCTCTACTTTATTTCGTTTATCAAGTGTTTTTTATCAAATAAAAATAATAGTAATAAGGCATTGTAAGCTCATAAGCTGCGTTTCAAAATTCATTGTCAGCGCTACGAGTGTTACATCATAAAAGCATGCTACTAATAGCGTGTCATTTTTAGCAAGCGTATTGTTAGTCCGATTACGATCTTCAAATTGGAACGCTATTTTTAGTGTTGATAGCGCAAATAAGTTAATCTAATATGGAAAAAAAACAAAAGTTTTTGGAATTTATTAAAAAATAATCCTTAAAGAATCTGATGAGGATTTTAACAATGAATCAGATTCGGCAGAAATAATTAATTCAATAAATAATCATTTATTCGAACCTAAAGTATTTAAAGTACGTTGCAAGAATTATATCGAAATTATATATAGTATATTATATATAGTATATTGACATTGATTTTAAAATTTTGATAATATTATTTATAAAATCATTTCTATTTATTCTTATAACATTAATGATAAATTCTTATTATATATAATAGATTGTAAATACATTTATATACATTATTCACGAATTAATGAAATGTAGAAACATTGAAAAATATTAGATACTCGATAAAAAATTTTTTATGTAAAAACATATATAAATATATCTAAATATATATAAATATGTATAATTATATACAAAATATGTCCATATATGTTCATCAATATATAGTTTCTTTCTTTTGTAAAATTTTTATTTGGTATAAGAAAAATAATAGTAATAATGAGAAGACACAAAAAATAATCGAAGGAATTATTTTTGCATTATTTCTTTTACAAAATTAAATTTGGAGAAATGACAAAAATTAAATGTTGCCAATTCAGTATTGCTTTCCGCATCAATTAATAGCTTATCTATGGTCGCCTTCTTAATGCTGTAGTTGCTCATCTCTATAGTCGCAACAGTCACAGCAGAAAGTGACAAAATCAATGACGTCATTACTCTCTCGTAGCACAGCGTACTACGATGAATTTTGAATCAGTGTTTACAGTGCTGCCAGCGCTGACAATCAATTTTAAAACACAGCCATAGATAATAATATCATATTCGCATTCGACGTATGTACGATAAATTATTTCGCAACATCGACTTTGCAACATTTATTTTCTTTTTTGCGCGGACAATTGTTCTCTTTTCCATTGTATCGAGACTTTCACCGCGTTCCTTATAATGCAACTTGCTGGAGAATGTTGAATGATGGCACTTTATCATATTATAAAAGGAAGCTTATTTTAAAAAGTATCGCCATCTCTAAATTTTAAAGATAAGAAGCACAATTTTCATACCGTACTCGAATACTCGATGCACGTATAAAGATGAAAAATGACTTTCAACGTGGAGAAAAAAAATAAAATTCTGCAACAGTTAACGTTCTTTCGCAGTAATGGCACATTTATTCCTGATGGAAAGCTCGACGCTCGTGCAAAGGTTAAATTGACCTTTGCGACGATGCTTTATATGCCTTATAAAAAGTAAGAAACGCGAGAGTCAAACCTATATAATTACCCGTATAATTATCTTGTGGTGGTTGCAACGCCTACTCTTCCTGCAATTCGGCAATGTGATTTCAAAATATTCGCGAGAAACGAATTATGTACACGATCACGCGAGATACGAATTATGTACATGAGTAACAGCTGTTCATATGAAAAACTGTAAACGTACATCGCGACTCGGTAAGAACAGCGTTGAAAAAAACAAAACGGTTCCGAGAAATGTAAAGAAAACTAATTATTTTGTTTGATTGACGATACACGAGCGATGCACCGATGCACTTACATAATGTAACACATGCCGAGATAGTATAGCAATAGACGTCACAATAATCTTGCGATTAGAGACACGAGGGCGATTAGATGCGATTAAACGATGCGTAAATAATAATAAATAAAATTTAATGAAATCAGTAGAAGGTCAAATTCATCTCGAAAATAAGGTCAGGAGATCAATCGCGAGAGAACAATCTTGGCATTCGATTGACGAATACCGTCGTGAATAATTATATTTTGAGTTATAAATAAAGTTGCGAAAACTCATTGACCGTTAAAGTCTTTCTGGCCAGACTCACTCATCCTCGCGCGGACATTCTCACCTATCCCTAAAATCTGAATTGTGTAAGTTACGAGGCCAACAGCCATAAATGTCT